>MJUU01072717.1:220285-237767 GCA_002080025.1 Modiolus philippinarum
TTTTTTCTGCAAAATCATTCAATTTGTTGATACTAGCATAAAATAATGGTAGCTTTGCATGGGCAATTATCTCAATAATTTGCAGATAAATTTTTAGAATAAACCAACAAGCCGTTTAGGCTGGGGGTTTTACACAGATTTCCCATAGGTTTAACATTGAACTGAAAAGGGACCACTTATATCTTATTAGAGAGTTCATACGTGCAATACATATAGCTCGGTAATTTATCAATAGTTGATGAGTCGAATTAGCTTCGAAAAGTTGTGCTTATCGAATAATTATGATTCATAAGATCATCTTTGCGACGATTAGATAAGTTTGTGGAATTGATTTTACGTACTTATAGCATTATTATTTTGTTAAACTTGCACCTGAATTCGAAAATTACATAAACTGTATTATCGATAATGCTTAAAAAATAAATCGGACAACACTTTACACGAAATTAGTATAAATGAAACTAACCTATCCTAGTATTTATATAATTAAGAAAATTATATGAGACTAGAGCGGCACTAGACTGGTAACATTTATTGAGAAAAGCACTGTGTGAACTTGTTACTAGTTATAAAGATAATATCAAAGTTACTGTGTGGTTACACTTCATACTTTTCTGACTTGATGGTCATTTCATATTTTTCTGACTTCAAGGTACAATCCGATACCAAGATTCATTAATACTGTAGGGAAGGTTACCGTAGGGAACACGCCTGAATCACAAAGAGGTATGGCCACTTTTCCGTGATGTTTTTTTCTCTTCACCATAAAAATTTTGTGATTGAATCAAATTTTCTCCAAATCTGTTTTATCAGGTCATCTGTTTTGTACACTTTCATAACAAAACTATTTAAACGCCTTTTCACAGTCCGAAAAGTCATTGTGTGAAATTATCTCCCTTCTAAACATGCTAATGAGGTGGGCGTCTACTTCATCAGCCATATTTTAGGAACACGCCGTCTGTTGATGGTCCATAGTTATGGAGGGGTATTTCCGCCACCAGAGAAATTCTATGCTGTAAATTTTATCTTCTCTTTTTATTGTTTTCACTTTCCTTATCCATAATTCTGCATTTTCTATATTTTATATTATAGATTCTAGGAAATTAATTTATCATATTTTATATTCTTTCTTTAAATGTTCCTATTTCATCCCGACTTCTGCAGTTTTTATATTTTATATTATTGTTTCTAAAACTCAATTTGTTATATTTTATGTTCTTTCTTTAAATGTTCCCATTTCTATGCTTTGTTCGTTAAGTTCTAAATTCTTCTTTCACGACATTATATCTACCGTTTAATTTCGAAAAATTTCATGTTTTATAATTTGAAAGAGAAATGTTCAAAGTAAGTATTCATTGTGTATCATTCTTTAACTTTTATATTTTATCTTTTAACTTTTGTCTTTGTATTTTTTTTTATGTGCTTAAAATAAACGTGGCGGAAAAAACGCGTATGATTGAATTATGACAACAGATGGCGCTAGTGTTGCTGTGACAGCTTTTCATCCACCAGCAGATTCGTCCACGANTATCATGAAATATGAGTAAACAAATCGAGATATAGGAATGAAGCAGAGCTATCATGAGGTAAACACTGTGTTTTCTGTTTGGAAAATTATTCAGGAAGAGAACGTAAAAGGCATGAAGGTAGGTTTTGTTTGTTTTATTTAGAAAAAATTTAAACGAAGCGAGCGGGGTACCGGACATAGGATTTCCCTTGTGTTTTTTTCTCCGAGATTCATGTTGGATAGTAATTTTTTTTTCTAGACCGGGAGCAAGTCCCTGTGGGGAAGGTTACCGTAGGGAACACGCCTGAATCACAAAGAGGTATGGCCACTTTTCCGTGATGTTTTTTTTTTCTCTTCACCATAAAAATTTTGTGATTGAATCAAATTTTCTCCAAATCTGTTTTATCAGGTCATCTGTTTTGTACACTTTCATAACAAAACTATTTAAACGCCTTTTCATACTTTTAGATAGAAGATTCAGCTACCGAACTTGCCACTTAAATTGTTACTAATTTTGACAATTTTTGTAGGTTTTTGTTAAAATATTTTATAAAGTCCCTCAAGAACAAAACTAAACTAAATGTCATATTGAAGGGCAAATGTTTATACTATACCAATGACAAATTGGTATTGCTTCTCGATGTTCTTCGAGTAGTAACAGCTTCCCAAACACTACAAAATCGCTTAAATAGACACAAAAAGCTATTTACAGCCATGAACTCATCCCAATTTAAATTTGCAATTCCAAAATGTGCGGAATCACATGAACCTTAACAAAATTTCAAAATCCCATGGGAAAATGGTTTTCCATGGTATTTTACCATTTCCCATGGGATTTTGAAATGTTCCCATGGGATTTCGTTGTTTTTCCCATGGGATTTCTTTAATTTCCCAGTGGAATATTTAAATATCTTATGGGAAATGGTGAAATCCCATGGGAATATGCATTTTCCCATGGGATTATGAAGTTAACACGTCTTTTAGATTGCAAGTGACTAAAATCATTCAAAGATACTGATTAAGTCCTATGTGATTCCACACATTTTGGTTATTTACACTACTCCTAAGCTCTCAAAAAGGGTGGCACAAGATCAATCATTGGAATTGCAAATCTAAATTGGGATGAGTCTAATGCCTCAGGAAAGATGCGAGTGTGACATATATTGATTTTATTTTAGGAAGAATATGTTCCTGGGTAGTACACGATTTCCGACAATATTTGATCATGTTTTGAAGGAACAAAATTCACGAAAAAGACAGAGTTTCAGTATGGTTCCTCTCAAACCAGTCCATAGCAATAAAAATGCAACATATTTAGTGATATTTTGATAAGAAGTTTGAATTGAAAAGAGTTGAATAGGATTTAAAGGAATATCTGAAAAAGAAAAATACTGATTTTGTCTGCATAACTTCTAGGCGTGAATGCAAGACAACCAACGTATTCCCATTTTTATTGTTGTGTAGCCATTCATTTACATTTTATTTTGCTTAAATTTAACAAAAAGTACTAAAATGGACAAACAATGCTGCTTGGAACAGAAACCAGTGTGTCTATACACATGGAAGCCTAAAACAGATTCGTTTACAGCTACCAGTTTATGACTGTTTTAAGGACCCGTAACCCTAGATACATGTTTTTGCATTTGAATGAAAGAAAAAAAATGTTATCAATGTTTCTGTTCTTTTTTTTTCCAAGCGAGAAAAAGTAAGTTAGTAAAAAAAAAAGAATTAAATAAGTTACATATTTTGCTGGTTTAGCTAACCAAATTTCAACTTTGTTACCATAAAATGGATTATGCAACTTGAATTTCGGGATGCTAAACTTCTATGTTTCATCAACTTTATTTCTTGACGTTTTGATGTAAAGAATGAACGCTTTTTGACGAACTACGTTATTGACACCAGTTTCATGCGCGACGTGGAGTCCTTCAGTTCACCTTGAATATGCCAGTGGTGTATGGAACCCGTTTAAAAAGAAAGACATAGAAGCATTAGAAAATGTACAACGTAGAGCGACCAAAATGTTACCTAAACTAAAGAATATGTTCTATGAAGAACGACTTAAAACACCGAAGCTACCAACATTGAAATTCCGAAGACTACGTGGCGATATGATAGAAACTTTTAAAATTCTCAACAATGTATATGATAAAAGGGTAACATCTGGACTATTTATAGTGAACGACAATACAACAACTAGAGGCCATTCAAGATCAGGAGTAGACTAGATCTTCGAAAACACTACTTCACCAATCGTGTAGTGGACGTTTGGAATAATCTACCACAAGAGATAGTCACAGCAAAAAATGTCAAGATCTTTTAACGTCGCCTAGATAAACACTGGCAAGATCACTCTATGAGAATTGACTGCAAGACTGATTGCAACTACAGTACCGGAAATAGCAAAGTATTTAAAACAAGTGATATTGAAGATTATTTTGAGCCAAACACAGAGGAGGATGCTGACCTCCTGTGTTTGGAAGGTCACAGGTAACCATGGGTAAATGTGGAAAAAATTGTAATTTTGGGTGCGGATGGATAACATGGTTGCTCTTCGAGTAAAATGTGAGAGACCAAATGTAAATACCGAAGTATAAAATGTGTAGAAATTTTAAAAAATTTTAATACACAAAATCATTTTACAGGAATTGCAAGAAACAAATTGGGATATCACTAAAACATAGATGTATGCTCTGTTTATGGTAGTTTTAACAATAGATTTATACAAATAGTAAACAAGGATGCACCACCCAAGGAACGGAAAATATTCCTTACATGCCGAATAAAAATTTGAAATCGGCAATTTACAGGAAGTTGTACAATATGTTTCAAAATCAACACAAAAAAGAACTGAGAGGTTTACAGAGTACAGAGAAACCATGTTGCAAAAATTAAAAAAATCGATAAATAACTTCTTTGTAAATGTAGCAAAAACATTAGGGACAGCAGTGTTGAAATATTGAAGAGCATCGCTGCAATTTCTGAAAAATATTCAGATATGTTATCTTGTAAATTAGATTTTAAACCAGTTGATCAGTTCATTTGTATCAAAACGTATTGGTAAAATTAATGTTAAAACGGCCACGGGCATAGATAATGTCTCGCCTAAACTCTTACACTATGCTAAATTTGTTGTGGTCCTCTGTTTTTCCAGACTCTTTAAAATTGCTCAAGTTGCTCCAGTATTGAAAAAAAGGTGTTCTTGAAAAAGGGAACTATAGACCGGTAGTGTTCTTGAAAAGGGGAACTGATAGACCAGTAAGTGTCATCCCCACATTTTCTAAAATATTTGAGACGGAAACAGAAAAAAAAACAACTTTCACAATATTTCGAAAGTATTTTTAATCCTGCATTCCGGTCTGGTTTTGGTTGTCAGTCAACTCTTTTGAGAATTGTTGAGGACCGGAGGAAAGCTTTAGACAGTGACATATTCCTTGCTGCAATACTCTAGGACCTCAGTAAGGACTTAAACTATTTACCCCCACGACCTTTTACTTTTGAAATTAGAAACTTATAGATCAAGTGAATCTGCTCTAAAGTTGCTAGAAAGTTATCTTTCCGAAAGGAAGCAGTGTGTTGAAATTTCGATTCAGTTATTTCTTGTTTTGAAACCGACAGTTTATCTCTATAATACGATGGTTCTCATTTAATAAAATGCAGGCAAATGCAGACAAATTTCAGACATTAACAATTGGTACAATCTTTAATCTGAATGTAAATAGAATTAATTGTTAAGAGAAGGTTAAACTTCTCGGTATCACTATTGATTTTAAATTAGACTTTAATATACACATATCAAATATCTGCAAAAAGCAGGTTACCAATTATGTTCTTAAACGAATCGGCTCACATTTAAACAAACTTGCAAAAATTACAATATATCATTCTTTCATTTTGTTTAACCTTAGCTACTGTCCCTTAACATGTCATTTTTGCAGCGAGAAAAATACTAATAAAATTGAAAAAATACAAGAAAGAGTACTACGCTTTATATACAATTAATGATTTTACACATTCATATGAACTTCTAATTGAACAGTCTAAACTACCATCACCCATAATCCGAAGAATTAGAGCCGTTGCCTTAGAGACTTATGTGATTTTTAAACAACTTCGGTCCAGAATTTGTACAAAATATTATTAATTTTTTTAAAGAACATTCTTTTAATTTTAGATATAAAAATATGGCAGACATTTTACAACCTAGGAAAACAACGTATGATAAAAAAAAAAAGTTTTAGTTACGAGGCAGCAAGACTCTTGAACTCATTACCTGACGAAGCCAGAAATCTTTCAATTTTTTTTTTATCTCAAATTGATGTTTTATTGGATGTAAATGTTCCTCGTGTAGACTGTAAATATTCTTCCTGCCCCACACCTGTGTCTTTTGTCTGTTTAGTTTATATTTTGAAGCTTTCACTCACACTAGCATAGTACTTTTTTAATCATGTCTTAAGTCTTAACTCAATTTAATTTAGTTTCATGCATGTGTTTTAATGCTTTTTATTTTTGCTAATGCTAGTCTTTGCATTGTGTTTTATTGCTAATTGTATCTGCTAGTACTAGTATTGCTTTCCGTGAATTGTGTGCATGTGCTATGTTTTTATGTTTGTATGTATTTTGTTATATATTTTGATATATATATATATCCGAGTCGGTGAAATAAAGCCATATGGGCTCATGTTTTATTGCTATTTTGTATATATTTTATCCGACTAAAAATAAAAATTACTTACTTACTTATACTTACTTATTAATTTGTTCTCTATCAGCCTTTACACATATTTCGGTTCATGGATTTCCAAATGTTTTCGGATTTGATCTGCACTGAGGAGACATAAGTTGTAGAAATACGCATATGCAGAAACTAAATTTACAGTAACTTCGGTATTTTGTTATCACTGGGTCGATGCCATTGCTGGTGCACTGTTAGTCCCCAAGGGTATTCACCAACCCAGCAGTCAGTAGTTGAGTGCTGACCCGAACACCGATTATATTTGAAAACTTGCAATATCTAAATTTAAGAAAATGTTATTAAAACCTAAGGAGTGTCTTCCTTTTGCATTTCTCTGTCCTTAGCTAATTTTGGCTTTCCTATTTAGCTCCTTTACTACTTCGGGTTCATTATGCTTGGTTTTCGATAGTGATAGCATTTTGCGTGGTATTTGATTTTAGTGTACAGTGCTTGAATTCAAGAGTAATGGTGGAATTTTAGTACATTCATTGCAAGTTAAGTTTCTTTTTAGGTTTAACTTTTCTTATTTGCAGGACGAACCTTTTCTGTTTAATATAGATATGGTTTTGTGAGTGGTAGAGTGGGTTAGCCTAGACCACTTTTTTATAGTGCAGTATGATTCTTTGTGAAATATTTTGTTGGTACGTCATTTGACGAGGTGGTGCTGTGGCTCTAAAATTGATCAATGTAGAGGGCGCTGCAATCATTATTGACGAGGTACGAATATACTTTCGTGTGTCATTGGCCTCGTCCTTACTCTGTCTCAGGTATTGTCACTTGTCTTGCCAACTGGTCCCTCCTTACCTTTATCCAAGGTTCTTTCCTAGGTCTCCACGCCTTATATCTGCTTTGGTCTCGCTTTTGGGTTTGTCTTACCTGTCCAAGTTGGTATCATTGGTGAAGCCTTGATTCACCTGTCCAAGGTGTTGTCACTGGTTTTGCCCTAATTCTGTCCATGGTATTTTCACTGGTCTTGTCTTTATCCTAACACTAACCCTATAATATGTCAGAACTTCACCTTAACTATCGTTTTTGTAACCTAATGACATAACCCTTACCTTTGACTTTAACCTTTTTGTTGTAATGTTGTTGGATATGTAGTTAATTCTTTGTTCATATATGTTATCGCTAACTCTCTATCCAACTCCAACCCTAATCCAACTTTTTGTTAAGTGATTTCTTACCCCAACTCTAACCATTTTATTTGTGCTGTCTTTTTAACCCAGAGACTTAACCCTTACCTTTGACTTTAACCTTTTTGTTGTAATGTGGTTAAATAAACAGTAATGTCTTTGCTCAGATATGTTATGACTAACTGTATTCCACTCTAACCCTAACCCAAGCTTTTTGTGATTTGTTACCCAAACTCTTAACTTTTTTATTTGTGCTATCTCTCGAACCAGTGAACCAAACCTAACTTTCAACTTATCTAACCTTTGTTGCTATGAAAACTCTATATTCATTTATAATATATCATATCTTTGTGGGTTTTTTTTTAATTATTAATTTATTTTTGTGTGTATTTCTATTAATTGTTTTTTTGTTTTGTTTTTGTATTTGTTTGTTTGTTTATTTGTTCGTTCATTTATTTATTAGCTCTGTTATATTTATTTATTCATTTTTTACTTTGTTACGTATTTTGTTATTCATATATTTATTTATTAACTCATTGATCTTTGTTTTTGTCTTTATGTGTTTTATTATTTTGTTTGCTTGTTTTCTTTATTTGTTTTTTGTTAGACCCCCTTTTTCTTATTAGGCATTGAAATAAACAACAATATATTAACATATATACATTTTATTTTCTCCGTCAAATAGACAAACAAGGGTCGGAGAACATCCACATGCCCTTTTTTAGAATTCAAAATCCAAAATGTCTGGTGGTATAATCAGTCATGATGACTCTTTTATCATAAACAACTCTATAGTCTTTTTCTGGTTGACGGCGATTATTTTGAAATTGTCTGTCATGATTTTGAAGTCACCTGTCACGGTCTTGACATTGGCTTTTTTATTGGTGACCATATCGTAAATCGTATCAATATTGATTATTTGACTGTTTTTGAAGTCCAGTGTAAATCCTTCTACTTTGCATACGATTTTTATTTCATTTTGTCCTGTAACTTTACATCCATAATTTTAGGTCCACCAGTTACAAACTCGGAAATTTGGTTCCCGCCTACTTCATCTGTTAGGTCACCTCAATAATCTCCTAGTTCTGGTTTCCAGTCCCTGGGTTTTGGGGAAAACACGATGAAGTCTGTGTTGGCGTATAAGGCACGGGCGTTCAGTTTCTCCATATAGCTGTACAATTAAAATCGAGCATAAGCAGTCGTATATGCTGCAATGGCCACAATGGTTCGTCCAGTTTCCTCGATGAATTCATCTTTGAATCGGTATCTAATACTAGCCATGGTACCACTCAAAAAACCCTTGTACACATGATCTCAATTTTATCAATATTTAAGATATCCATTATATTCTTCTACTTCGGATATAGCCCATTTTGAGCATGTTGGATCTTTGACCAAATTTTCCCCAGAAACTATGCAACATGAGTTTTGCTGCGGTAAGGCTCTCAATCCGGGATTTGTCTTTATTTTCTCGTATGTTAGGAGAATTTCTTCTCTCTTATAGTATTCTCTAATATCTCCCTTTGTTGTCTTCAGTAAGGCACCAGTCTGGCCAACCACTGGCTTCTTGTTTCATTTTCACGAATGTGTTGATATATATTCTGTAAAGAGTCCTCCCATTTTCGTGTTTGGGTCATATTACTCTATGTCTCCAAAATGCCAGACTTTGTATATATGTTGGACAACATATCCCTTTTCTAATGCTTTCTTTAGTTCATCACTAATGCAAGTACCTGTCAATGCTCTTTCTTCTTCTGTGTGTTGACGGGGTGTTTGTTAATTGGTTTCAGCACAATTTCTACATAATGTGAACAATAAATTTTCATTGATTTTGCCTTGTAACACTGGGATGTAAAGTCCTCTTGGTGGCAATGCTTGGCATTTGATTAATCATTCGAAGAAACTTCGGTATTTAGTTATTCGAAGTTTTGAATATCATCGAATTGTTCAGTGATAATGTGTGATGATGTGGTTTTGTTGATGTAAGGATATAACGACGTCACTCTATACACCATTAGACGTATCTGTATACAGTGTAAAGGCTTCCGTTCTTCCACCGTAAAACATCTCTAGGTTTTAGAGGGTTCACGTATTTCAAAGAATCAATGAAGTGTTGTATGTATGGATCAATCGGTACGTCTTTATCGAACTCGCATTCCAACTTTTCCACATAAGTATATCCTTGCTGTTCAATGTATCGTTTCTTTTCCAACGCCACGGCGTGCAATGGTACAATTCTTCCACCGTCATATCATTCACTTGATTGACAGTAGCAGCACTATAGCAACGTAAACACCCGTACCAGAAGCAACAATGCTATCCAAACACATGACTGTCATAAAACGCTGCCACTTTGTAGGGTTTGTAGGGTCCATTTTGTTTCTCTCCACCATTACGCGTGTGCTGTATCTGTATGTTATTGGCTGATGAAATACACTGTAACCACTTCATCACTTTCAAGACGGTATCCATGTGCGGGAATTATACCCATTTAAGAATAATGTACGGAAGACGAGGTTGCAGGCAGATGCAATGGTAACGCAATCTTGAAAAGGATCGATATATCCTCCACTACAGTTGTCATCTCAATGAACAATTCACGGAACTTCAAACAAGCTTGTCTCAGAATATCCACATCTGATCGACAATAGCAAAATAGTTCTTGTTGACGATTTAACGTGGAATTTCTATTTTCGTTGTACCATTTCACAAACGCAGCTCCGTCTTCGGGTTTCATTTAAACCTGACATCAGGTAAATGATTCAGTATGGTAATTTGATTCTCCTTGGTGTTGAAAAAGTGCGGAAAATATCCTTTCAGTAGTTTCTTAAGTCAAGCCATTTTTGGTAGTTCGGATTAAGCTGTTGGTAAGAAATTCATGGAATCGATCATCCGAATGTTATAAGTTGGTATGGGGATGACCATATTCTTATTTCCATTAGAAATCACTTCCGGTACTACTCCATGACGAATCAGGTAATTCAGAATAGGATAACTGTCGTGTCCTCTGAAATTATGGCAGATAACAGTAGCTCCATTGTTTTGTCCAGAAAACAACCAATTACAAAAGTCAACGGACGTATTGGTCCCAACGAACACGACTTATTTTTTTCCACATTTCCCAACGACTAAGGGTCGACGACCAAAATTATAAACTGTTTTGTTTTGATTCATTAGATACTTCGAAGCTTTGTGATAAGAAAAATCGCGAATCACTCCAATTCCAAATTGTTTGACGGTTTCATTGACATTTTTCAGCTTTTGACAGACTTCTCCCTCTGTAGCTTGGCTATTACACATACTTACGACCCTGACTGTATTACTGGCCTAGAACACACAAACAGCTGTCTAACTAGCATCATAAGTCATTATTAATAACAAAATATCGATGTTACTGTGAATTCAGTTTCTGTATATGCGCATTTCGACAATTCATATATCTTTAGTCCAGATAAAATCTAAACGTTTGGAACACCCTCAAACCAAAGATGTTTAAAAACGGATAGAGATCAAATAACCAAAATGATCTAAATGTAAAGCCAAAATAAGCTAAGGACAGAGCTTTGCATGAGGGAGATACTCCTTAGTTTTCAGCACAATTAACAAACAATATTACAAGGTTCTAAATAGAATTCGCTTTCGGGTCAGCTCCGAAATACTGACTATTGGGCTGGTGAATACCCCCGGGGACTAACAGTCCACCAGCAGAGGCATCGACCCAGTGGTAACAAATAACAAAATACCGAAGTGTATTAAGTGTTTATTCATCTCATGCAATGTTTATTCATCTCATGCAATGTTTATTCATCTCATGATAGGCAAAGTAATCCTTGAAAAAAAAGTTTAAAGACTGAACAATTGTTACAAGGGTTTCTATAATTTTCTGATATCACCAATTTTGCGTTATATGCATCGAAAATTTGATGTCGGCTTCAGTATTCGGGTATTGAAATGATGTGACTAAATTTACTTCTTCCGCTGCAAATCTACACTTGTTTGTTTTGAAGTAAGATTTCAAACACGACTTGCTCTAGATGCATAAAAGTAAAAGTTCTTTAAATATTTCACTGAATATCAAGATGTAATGAGTATAAACAAAAATAATTACAGTTCAGTCCAAAGTCATTATAATTCAAAATTTAATCGGAGTATAACAAATACTAAAATGCGTACATAACCATTCAAATAATTATGTTATTTATAAAGTGATAAATGTTGCACTGTGCCTTTTTGCATTGTCCATTTTTATCTTCCAAAATCCAATATGCAGATCGAGTGATGAGAAAATCTGTTCTCTTGATGTACTTTTACGGTGTCTACAAATACATGGTAAATCAATAGCCGTCGCCATACCAAAAAAAAACTATGAGAAGACAACCACAACGTGCTTAGCAACGTTGAAAACCCTGCATCGTTGGATCGCCGCACACTTTAACTGCTTGCTCTTCCTGAAGTGCTGGCTTCCCTTTCATCTTTGTTCGGTTGGGCGCACGTGAAAATATTGTTTCGGCTATCTTACCACTCAGTGCCTTCATCACCACCATTCATAATGTAGGGTTGTCTTGAATTTATCTCCCAAGTTGTTATTACTCATCTTTTTATATCAATTAACTAAATACCGAAGTAACTGTGAATTTTGATTCTGCATATTCTGCATTTCGACAACTTATTTCTCTTCAGTACAGATAACATCTAAATGCTTGGAAGACCATAAAGTCAAAAATGTTAAAAACTGATAGAGAAACAAATTACCAAATATGATCTAGATAGAAAGCCAAAATCAGCTAAGGACAGAGCTTTGCATGAGGGAGATACATCGGGCAACGAATGACAGTGTTTGTAAAAGTACTTTGTCCGATATTTTATGCTTGTTGACGACCCCGCATCCATGATAAAGTGGATGCATGGATGTAGCGTTGTTCAACATTTAGCAAGTGAATTCTGCTAAAACCGGTGCAAGGGGTCGTCTTGGACCCACTATAAGGTAAGAGTGTTTGCTCTTTGTTGATGGCTTTATGGTGACTTCAAGATGAAGAACAATAATGAAAGCGTTGTTCCATTGGCTTAATCTTACCATGCATTTATAGGCATTTTGTCCCATGAACATTTAATCCATATCCCTTTATTAATTCATCGGCAAACGAATACAGAAGCAAAAAGACGGAAGGCAAATATTCTTAAATTAAAATGTAAAAACCTTGCAATTAAGATGTAAGACATGACAAAACAAACAGGATTTATAAGTAAGAAAAAAGGACTCCACTCAAGTCAGATATAAAAAAAATATTGACATCTGTCTACAACACATAACTAGATCCCCAAATAAAATGCCCACGGTCTATATAAACCAAAATGTCAAATTGCTTTTAAATAAAACAAATAACAAACATCAAACGTTTCCTAAAAGATAACAAAACTATTACATGTTAGGTATGGTATGTATTTTCCCCTAAAAAGAATACTGATAACGTGAAAATGCCTAAAAAGACGTACTTTACATGAAAGAAGTTTTATTTTAAAAATGATGAAATATCTTTTCAATACATTTGTATACATACCAAATGCCTTTAACTACTTTAAGACTAAGTGACCATTTTTTTCTGCAAATTTTAATATCGGTTTGTTTTCATAGTATTTACAAGAAGCTGATATTTCCTCTTTATCAAATAAGAAAAAAATAGTCCTAAGCAATCTTTGGTGCGAAAGATGATTTTGAAATTAAAGCATTTAGGTTACCAAAAATGGCCAACAGGACATAAATACATGTATATGCGCCAGTATATCGCCTAAAATAACAGTGCATATTATTTACATTAACAGTTATCAGGGGTCAATCCAGTTATGTAGCAACATCCAATTTTGTTATGGTAATAGGAGTAGATTATACGCCGAAATGTCAGGAAAACACAGTCTACCATTAATATTACATATCACTTATAATTACATTTTTGATAAATCTGATGACTAAAACTTTCTATAAATGTTGTGGGTCTTGGAATTATTAGTTGTGTCACAGCAGCACAATGAGTGGAAAATTTCTAATTAGAATCTATATATGTCTGCAAGGTAAGAAAAAAATATATTTATCATTTCATAGTCTTAATTAAATTTAATTATATGCAGACTAAAGATCAAATTAATTGTTATTTAATTAAAATTCTGATATAACTTCATTTCAATTATGAAACCGACTCGCACAGCTGCAGGATGAATTTTCTGTCGACGACAAGAAAATTCGAAAACAGTACATTTATACGTTTTCATTTGACATATTAGTCAAAATGAGGAAACAATATATTTCTAACAGATTTGAAAGTAAACACGCAATAGTAAATTTTATGACAGTCATTAAAAATGCACATACACGTACACACTTTCGTTTTTGTTAAACACATGGTGTTTATTTGACTTAAACTATTACCATTGTTTATTTGTGAGTGACAGCTGAACCAGTTTGTTGATCAATAATCCAACATTTTCCTTGACATGACCCTCGGAATAAAACGCCCTTGATTCCCTTAGGGCGTTGTATTTTAAAACGAAACAAATTGAAGCAAATATAACTATAAAATCACCAACATGTTCTATAGCTGTGTTAAGAGTTGATTTCGTTGTTTAAGAGTTGGGGTTTCAGAGTCCTTTCTTCTATATAATCCCTTAAAAATCTTTGGATTATTTTTGTTTTTCCTCATGTTTTATTTAGTTGTAGAAAAGGTCATCTGCAGAACTTTTTAAATTTTTTTACATTTTGTGTTGTGAAAATTCATAGAACAAAAGTAAAATTAATAGAATTAATACATTACTAGATATCGAAGTTACTATTAAATTAGTTTTTGCCAATAGCCAATTTGACAATTTTTTTTCAGTGCAGTTATAAGTAATGCATTCTTCAAAGAGTCTACTGCCACTGAGTAAGGTCCTTTTCGTTTTTTTCTTTATCTATCTTTTTATTTTCTAATATTGTGAAATTGAGCTATGATGTAAATAACAAACCTTTACTTTAACTATATATAAACAACATCATAGAAAAGACATTGATCATGTTGATGTAGTACAGGTAATGATACATTTTTGAAAATGCAAAAATTGTTACAGGCCATATTGAAACAAAAATCCAGGTGAGTCAGTTTGATATATATAGATATAAATAAATTTTGTTGAATATAAAATCCCCAAAAGAAGTATAATAACTATGTATCCTAATATGCCCAAGTTCGTTTTTGATAGGCTAAATTGTTGTTCAAACTTATGTCGGGTATTGTCTGCTGTGCAGTGTTGTTGTGTCTACACAGTTGTGTTGCTTCACGTCATGTAAGCCATTTTACGATTCTATCTTTTCTAAGGACACTGCTGAGCGTTGTCAGGTATCTACTTCTGACCAATGATGTAAATTTCACAGTTGTGTTGCTTCATATCCCGACTAGTAAGCCAGTTTACAGTTCTTCTGTGCTGACGACACATTTAACTGTTGCTTGGTGATGTGTTGTTGTACCTGATGGTGTATATATCACAGTTGTGTTTCTTCACATTCCAAGCTTATACACTAGTGGGCCAGTTTAGAGTTCTTCTGTGCTGACGACACAGTAAAACGTACTGTTGTACCTGATGGTGTATATGTCACAGTTGTGTTTCTTCACATTCCAAGCTTATACACTAGTAAGCCATTTTACAGTTCTTCTGTGCTGACGACACCATTATAGCAGTTGCTTGGTGATGTGCTGTTGTACCTGATGGTGTATATGTCACAGTTGTGTTTCTTCACATTCCAAGCTTATTCACTAGTGGGCCATTTTACAGTTCATCTGTGCTGACGACACTTGGTGATGTACTGTTGTACCTGATGGTGTATGTGTCACAGTTGTGTTTCTTCATATTCCAAGCTTATACACTAGTAAGCAATTTTATAAAGTTCTTCCGTGCTGACGACACCATTAACTGTTGCTTGGTGATGTGCTGTTGTACCTGATGGTGTATATGTCACAGTTGTGTTTCTTCATATTCCAAGCTTATACACTAGTGGGCCATTTTACAGTTCTTCTGTGCTGACGACACAGTTAACTGTTGCTTGGTGATGTTCTGTTGTGCCTGATGGTGTAAATGTCACAGTTTTGTTGCTTCACATTCTAACATCATACACTAGTAAGCCATTTTACAGTCCTTCTGTGCCAAGGAGACGCCGTTAACTGTTGCTTGGTGATGTGCTGTTGTGCCTGATGGTGTATATGTCACAGTTGTGTTGCTTCACATTCCAACCTTATACACTAGTAAGCCATTTTACAGTTCTTCTGTGCTGACGATACCATTAACTGTTGCTTATTGATGTGCTGTTGTGTCTGATGGTGTAATTATATGTCAAAGTTGTGTTGCTTTACATTCATACATTATACACTAGTAAGCCATTGTACAGTTTTTCTGTGCTGACGACACCATTGACTGCTGCTTGGTGATATGCTGTTGTGTCTGATGGTGTATATGTCATAGTTGTGTTGCTTCACATTCCAACATTATACACTAGAAATAATTTTACAGTTCTTCTGTGCTGACGACACCATTAACTGTTGCTTTGTGATGTGCTGTTGTGTCAGATGGTGTATATGTCACAGTTGTGTTTCTCCACATTCCAAGCTTATACACTAGTTAGCCATTTTACAGTCGTTCTGTGCTGAGGACACTGTTAACTGTTGCTTGGTGATGTCCTGTTGTGTCTGATGGTGTATATGTCACAGTTGTTTCTTCACATCCTAATCTTGTTATCCCAACCTTATACAGTAGTAAGCCATATTAGAGTCTAATTGTGCTGACGACACCGTTAATTGTTGCTTAATATAAAAATGTCCTTTTTGGAATTTTGTCCCATGAACATTTACTCCATATCCTTTTATTTGTAATGATGTATATGTCAAAGTTGTGTTGCTTCACATCCAAATCTTATACATTAGTAACCATTTTTCAGTCTTTCTGTGCTGACGACATCGTTAACTGTTGCTTGGTTTTTATAAGCCATCCATTATGAAGACACAGCTTTTCTTCCGTAGTGCGACAGTGGTTTACAAGCAGAGTAGGCTCCTATATGCAGTTCAGCGACGAGCACTCCTTGACCCATCTTTCAAAATTACGCTTTTTCCCTTTTCCTTTTCAAGATTCTGTTCATGGAATTACTTGTTACATGTTTTGGGGTTTTATTCCAATGTTTATTATACTATAGGGAAACGGGACAGAGAAAGGGGAGGTTTGGGTACCCACAAACCGGTTTAACCCTACCACTGACTATTGCTAGTGCTGGTACCAAGTCCGGCTGTCCCGAGTTTCTATCGTTGATTACGTTTGTCTTTTGTCTTATTTGTGTTTTTCATGTGTAGTTCCCTGGCAGATTGTTTTTTTTTCTTGTGCAGTTTCTTGGTACATTGTGGCATGTGACTGTGTTTTTCGGCCATTGTAGGTGATCCCTGCTATCCGTTTTATTCTACCATTACAGGACATAGACCTCAAACGCTTTAATATTTTGAACACTGAAATAGAAATCTTAGCTGTTGAAGTTGTATATGAATTGGCATGCCTGTATTCGACCCTGTGATAATGTCATTCGTTCTGCCCAATGAGAAGTTTAAACAGTTTTTGACAAATCTGTCCCGTGAAAAACTAATTAACCATTACATTGGGTTTAAGATTTTAATAACAAACGGAATTTGCTATCAGAATTTTGTATTCAATCTACGTACGAAAAGCGTACGATCCCGTCACAATTTACATAAATCTGACTCTTTCAGATGGTATTTAAAACGCAAATGATCTGAAGTTTATAAATTGGAACAAAATACTTCTTTATTTTAAACAATAAAGTTGGTGAAATCAATTAAGTATGACAAGTACAGTGCGTTTGAAACTTTGGCTTCCTACAGACTTTACATAGGGTGTGTTATGTAACTAACAATGCGTCACCATTTTGATGATTTTTAGGTACCTACATACCTGAGCTAAATGTGTTTTTATTGAGAATATTTACGTTTTAATTGTTCGAAGTTGTAAATGTTAAAACGTGTGAGTTCCTCGAGAAACCATATCTATACTTAGGGACCGACCATTTAACCTGAAGGGGGGGGGGGTATG
>MJUU01072717.1:237890-250375 GCA_002080025.1 Modiolus philippinarum
AAAAAAACCATAGCCCCCCCCCCCCCCTTCAAGTTAAATGGTCGGTCCCTTATTAAAAATATTCAATGTCCCACAAATTGCTGGTTGGTTAAGAAATACAAATCATGCAATGAGGAAACAAGTATATGTAATTTGAGCTGAAGAAAGAGTAAGGAGATTTCCTTGTTTAAATGTTATCATTATTTTGTGTTGTTGTCTGATATGTTTTGATTTAGTGTTCTGAGTATGTTCATGATGTTATAGAGTTAATTCTAATGCATTTATCACAAGCACCGCTATTTTTAGAAACTAAATAAGCATTAAGTTTACTTCCTTGCCCCTTTTGATACTTTCCGTATATTATATTTGCCAGTAGCTTCAACACTTTACATAGAATAAAAAAAAACACAACAATCTAAAAGAAAATACTATGGTGATCAATGTGAATTTATTGATTCTTCAGATTTTTAAAAGTTTTATGAATTTATACAGTGATTTTTAGAATAGAGCAAAAAAAAACACTGTCCCAAAAGCTGCTTAGTCAGGCATTTATTCAGCCTTTGTTACTTTCATCCCTCCAGATATTCTATGGCCGTAACCATGACATCATTGACAGATATGACGTGTCTGTGTCCCAAATGGAAACAGAAATTTTCAGCTAGATTTCACGTCTTCGCGGATTTGACATAACCGGGTTTGACTCAACTCTTGATTGACTCACTGATAGTGTGACGGGTGCCGGTGGTGGAGCAGGACATGCTTCTTCTTCCGGAGCACCTGATGTCATCCCTGGTTTTCATGGGAGTTCACACTTTGAGTGCCTTAGCTCTTAATGTCACTTTTTTATTTCCGTGCACTGTATCTGTCTCACGTCCTTGTTTGTCTTTGTTTTTCTCTGTTTCCGGTCTTGCCATGTTGTCTTTGGACTTCGATTTTTGTGGTCGTCGCTTTCTCTGTTCCATCGGTATTATACTGTCGTTGCTTAACAAGTTGGTTGGTTGAGGGTTTATAGGGAATTTAAAAAATCATACTGTTGTTTTTGGTGTTTTGTTTTCGAAATCTGGAAACTGTACAGAAATCTAAAAAAGAATAAGCTACAAAAGCCATGTATGAAGTTTAAAAAAGGTTAGACACATAATTTGTCAATTGAGTGTCAGTTAGATTTGCTTGACAAAATAGTTAAGCCACATATTTTTGTATGGATGCGAAGTTTTGGGATTTTCAAAAAAATGAAGTACATTGCGGTTTTCTATATGATTACTAAATTTCAAAACTTTCATGCATGTCAAGCAATATGGTATATGGAAAATTAGTTACACTTTTGATATAGACATTAAAATTAGAATTATTTGTTTTAGGCAAAATTAATTTCTGTAAAACAAACCAAAATCCCCGCTATAATTTGTAAATGTACGCACAAAATGTTGATTCTAAGGGAAAGAAATTTTCTCTGGTTGAAGTATGTAAAAATATTTAAGATACTTGTGGACTGGGATATATTTGGGAGTCATAGACTTTTATAAATGAAGAATGGTTAAAGCTAATCGTCAAAGTTAGCTTGACTGGTCAATATTCTCAAATTTGGCATTCTATCGTTTACGATTCACAAAGGTTTGAAATATGAAATTGGAATTTGAAAAGTATTTCTCCGATTCAAATGATAAAGCTATACAATGTATTATTGTGTAGCAGTTTTAGAACGACAAATCATAAATTACCTTTTGAAAATGGTAGCTGAAATAATATCCCTAGAGAAAACAGAATGTGTAGACTTATGTATATCCAGAAATCGGAGTTATAAATTTCATTATTTGTTGCAATTTAAATATTTTGAAGGTCAATGAAAAAATATATATATAAAGAAGACGAAATATTATTAAATTCAACCTTAAAACCGAATTTCAAAATCTGTACCGTTTCATTAAAATCATGATTTAATTTTGCAAATATTATGATAACATTTAGGCCAGAAACCATGCAAGACAATTTTGTCAGCTTAGAGATGTTGCCCTTTATTTTAAGTCTCTGTGTCATTCGACATTGCACTAATTATAAGTATAATATAGTGCTTAGTTGACAGTAGCCTTTCCCAGCTTTTAGTATATATGTTACAGCTAATTTGAATAAAAATGGAATTTGTAAAATAACTGAAATGGTCAGTGGCTTTGTAAAATCCCTAGTAAAAAGAAGGAGATTTAAAGAAATTATCATTTTTACTGATTACCCGGTCAAATGAATCGAAAATTATTTACCGTTGTCAAGTGATGGGTGTTGTTGTGCCATAATCAAATCTGTTTAATGTAAAACAAACGGATAACAGGAAACACCTACAATGGCTGAAAATTATGATTATATGCCACAATCTGCCAGAGAACTACACATGAAAAACACAAATAAGACAAAAGAAAAACGTAACCAACAATAGGAACTCGGGACTGCCGGTCTTGATACCGGCACTAGCAAAAACCAGCGGTAGGGTAAAACTGGTAAATGGGTACCCAAACTCTCTTTCCCTGTCCCGTTTCCCTGTATTATAAAAACATGCGAATAAACATAATACAGATTGACTCCATGACCACAATCTTGAAGGGATAGAAAAAGACAATATGTAATTTTGAAAGATACATCAAGGGTTGCTGCCGCTAAATTGCCGGCTAGCTGATAGAACACTGTCGCACTGCGGAAGAAAACTCAAAACTTCCCGAAGGGTTTGGTCAAGAATCATTATAAATTGGCAGTATCAGTGAGAGGCCAGTATGTGTGCAAAATTTTCAGGTCACTAGGCCTCAAAGCTAATTGAACGGATGCAAGCAGAATATTTTGTCGATATCCCGTATTACGTAAAGAATGTAAGTTACGTCCCAGCTTTTCTGGACTTTTAATCAATTTCTGGCATTTTTAACAACATTTCCATAAAAACGAGTATTAGAAATGTCCTTAGTAATAAGCTGTTAAACCATTTTGTAATCATTCAATCCAAAGGATACAATGAACCAAAATATGCAAAAATGTTTTAATTTGTTCAACACTGCAATAGAAATCTAAGTTGTTGAAAATTATATATATAAATCGGCAAACGAACACCGAAGCAAAAGTGATGAAAGGGGGAATTCCAAAATCAAAAATTTAAAATCAAGCAAATTCATATCCAACACGAACTGAGACAGCATGACAAAGACAAAACAAATAAACAAAAATGAACAAAAATGCCACAAAACTAAAGCATTAGCAGTGTGAACCCCTACAAAAACTGAGGTATCATCAGGTGCACCGGAAGGGTAAGCATGATCTGCTCCGCCCATGGCACCCGTCACAGAGCCAGCTAGACAATGATGTTGAAAGATCTGTTTGGTGGCTGATTGGTTAATGTCATTTTCTAACCCTTAGACAGGCGGAGAAGTGGTTGAAATAGAACAATAGAAATTGAGCTCTCGTTTAAATGAGGTAGAAATGTTACTTTTTGGATTGTTTACCATGGATGCATTATTATAAAAGTTATTTCCAAAGAAAAAAATAATAATATTTTTCATTCCTATATTTTGAAATCATATGAAAACAACGTAGATTGCCGCAGGTGAACGTGTAGACGCATATAAGATGCATATATCGGCATAAAAGATCAAGTTAGTGTCTGTCTTTCAAAGTGGATCCCCAAACGCCTGTAGGCCATCTTTAGATTTTGACCAAAATTTGTATACGAATTGCCAATATCCCTGTTAATCCATGTGCAAATTTTTATGTCCGCCCATGGTAGGGTTTATCCAGAATAAAATTTCAAACATGATCGAATTTTTATCTCCTATGCATTCTTTCTGAGGTTTCTTTCAGGAATCAACTTTGTATAAATGGGAAACCGTCAACAAATCTCTCTTAAAGAATACCAAATAGTAACCACCCTTATATTACACCTTAAATACTAATTAACACGTGTCGGAAGATCTTGAAATTTAACGAAGTGAAAATACTTAAAGTAATACATGCCCCTTTGATTGCCCCATATATTCATTTCACAGTGAGTACAAATCACTCGCGAGCTAAAAATATAATGAAAAGTCAATTTTCTCCCTACTTTAAACTTAATAATTGGAAAAAATGGATCCTGAAAAAGGCCATAAGCAGAAATCAATTTCATATGATTAATACGATGCATAATTATATATTTAATAATACTCCTAAATTTTGTTTGCGCCCATGCCCTTTGAGGGTCGCTAGATGTTTTTCTTTATTACCATACAGTTTTGACCATCAGATAGAGTTGGTTTTAGAACAATGTTTTATTAATTAATCAACGACAATTGTATATTTCTTAAATATCTGTACCATACAGCGATTGTTGCAGCATAAGATACATAGTCTGTGGAATGTAAAAAAAAAATTGAATTTTTTTTCACCGTGGCTGTGTCATCACACATCTTGTTTATTTGAGGAGATGGCAGGTAAGCAAATTTACAGGGGAGACAATTTTTGTGAACTACTCCCCCGCCAGATCAATCAAGATCTATGATGGTCTATGATGTATATATGTATGGAAATGTGTTCGTTCCTGTGATAATGTCGTAAATCGTTCTTCCAGATTATCAGTTTAAGCAGTTTTTGACAAAGTTGTGAAAAACCAAATAATTTACCACCATTCCAAACGACAATGGGTTTAAAATTATTCTTTGGAGCTTTTAATTAAAAAAAACGGAAGGTATTGTGGAAATTTGCGATTAGAATCGAACACGAGAAGCGTATTCTATTTGAAACGATCCTGACTCTTTCAGATGATATTTAAAAACGCAAAGTAACATTAAGTATATAAATTGGAGCAAAATATTTCATTTAATTCAATAAAGACGATGAAATTAATTCAGTATGACAAGTACAGTGAAACTTTGGCAACCTACAGACTTTACATAGGGTGTGATATGTAACTAACAATGCGTCAACATTTTGATGACTGTTGATTTTAGGTTTGCAGTGAGCTAAGTGTATTATTACGTTTTCATGGTTTTTAAATCGTTCGAAGTTAGAAAATGAAAATGTCATATATTCAAAACGTATGAGTTCCTTGAGACACCATATGCTGGTTGGTTATGAAAAAAATCTTGAAATAGTGTGTGTGGAGTGGAAACAAATATATATATATATATATATATGTGTGTGTGTGCGTGCGTGCGTGTGTGTGTGTGTGATTTAAGCTGAAGAAAGAGGAGATTTCCTTGTTTATTTGTTTGTTATTATTTTGTGTTGTCTGATATGTTTAGATTTAGTGTTCTGGGGATGTTCATGATGTTCTAGAGTTAATTTTAATGCATTTATCACAAGCAGGAAACTAAACCTTGCCCCTTTTGATACTTTGTGTATATTTGGAGTTGATTTATATTTGCCAGTAGCTTCAACACTTTAACAATGAATCAAAGTACACATGGCACACAAAAATCTTAAGGAAAAGACTATGGTCATGAATACGAATTTTTTATTCTTATGGAATTTAAAGTTTTATGACAGGTTGGTAAGTTTATGTACTAGGTTTGAGGGCCATCATACTGTTGTTTGAGAGTTTTTTTTCAAAATCTGGAAATTATAGAGAAATCTAAAATAGAAAAAGCTACAAAAGCCATGTATGAGGGGGCAGGAGGGGGTCTGATCCCGGAATCCCGACTTTATTTTTTCTAAATCCCGAAATCCCGAACTACAAAGAAACTAAAAGACTGATGAAATCCCGATTCCCGGTGAATAAATTTCCCGAAATCCCGGGCTTAAATCATAAAAATCCCGAAATCCCGGGCTTAAAAAATCCAATCCCGACATCCCGAAAAAGGTCCTGCCCCCCTCATGTATAAAGTTTAAAAAAGGTTATACACATAATTTGTCAATTGAGTGTCAGTTGAATTTGCTAAAATAGTAAAGCCACATACTTGTGTATGGATGCGAAGTTTGGGGATTAAAACAACATGAAGTATATTTGCGATTTTGTATATTATTACTAAATTTCAAAACTTCCATGTCAAGCAATATGGTTTACGGAGAATTAGTTACCCTTTAGATATGGACATTAAAATTAGAATTACATGTATTTGTTTTAGAGCTTAATGTATTTCTGTAAATTTTCATGCTTTAAATTCAAATTTCATTTTTAACGCTAAAATTTGTAAATGTATGCACACAATGTTTATTGTAAGGGACAGAAATTTTCTCAGGTTGAATTATGCAAAACTAGAAAATGTGTCTGTAAGACACGGATGCCCTGCCAATAAATTTATCGCAGACAGATAAGCATAAAATCCCTTCCCTGTCACTGAATTGTGCTGAAATGCAAACAAAGTCATTCAACCATAAAATTTAGGTCATAGACACCGAATTAATTGTGAAATAGCTAGATCTCCTTTAGATGAATGTTATCATGATGTTACAATACATAGTGGTTGAGAAATGGACTTCAGTGCAAAACTTAACCAAAGTCACGGAAGCGTAAAATGTAGGTCAAAGCCACTTACTTGTCAATGATTTGATGAAACATCACTGTCTAATGTGTAATTGTTGAGAAATGGACTTTAACGCAAAACTTTACCAAAGTCACTGAAGCATGAAATGAAGGTCAAAGAGTCAAACTACCTAGTGAACTCTGTCAAATATCTACCTACTGGCCTACCTGGCCTACCTTTATTATTCTACCTCTTACACTTTCTGAGAAATGTACCTAAATGCAAAACTTAACCGTCGTACGGATGGACAAGGGTAAAACTATATGCACCTTCCACGTTCGTAGGCGGGGCATAAAAATTTAAGCTACATCTAGATTAGGATATATTTGGGAGTAATATACTTAATGGATAAAGTAAATCGTCATAATTAGCTTGACTAGTCAATAACTTCAAATTTGGCATTCTGTCGTTTACGACACCCAAAAAGGGTTAAATTATGAAATATATAAAACTCATTTGGAATTTAAAAAGTATTTCTCCGTTTTAAATGATAAAGATATACAATGTATTATTATCTAGCAATTTTAAAACGACAGATCATAAATTACCTATTGAAAATTTAAGATGAAATAATTATCCCTAGAAAAAACAGAATTTGCACACTTTGTGAAGTAAGTGAGAACCGAGCCTAAAACGAACAATCCAAGGACAATGGCAACGTCGGAAAAACAAAGAAACAGACTTAACATGAGCACGGCACAGAAAAGAAAATGAAGACACACATATATGCAAAAATGAACAACACGGACCCAATAAAAACCATGGGTGAGGTCAGGTGCACCGGTAGAGTAAGCATCTCCTGCTTCTTATAAGACACCCGCCGTGTTGAACATGTCAACTCCGGTAGAGGAAAAACAAACTTTAGAAATCAAGAAATCGGAGATATTATTTGCTACAATTTAAATATTTTGAAAGTCACCGAAAAAATATATATAAAGAAGAAGAAATGTTATTAAATTCAAACTGTTAATGACGTCAACCTCTAAAACTGAACTTCAAAATCATTACCGTTTCATTAAATAACAAAATACCGAAGTTACTGTGAATTTAGTTTCTGCATATGCGTATTTCGACAAATGTCCCTTCAGTGCAAATCAAATAAAAACAGTTGGAAATCATTAAAATCATGATTTAATTTTGCAAATATCATAATAACATTTAGGCCAGAAAACAAGATAATTGTGTCAGCTTATAGCAGAAATGATCGTTATAAGCCCACTGTATAAGCCATGACTGTTGCGATGTTGCCCTTTGTTTAAAGTCTCAATGTCATTCGACATTGTACTAATTATAAGTGATATAGTGCTTAGTTGGTAGGAGTCGTTTCCCGTTTTTCAGCTTTTAGTATATATGTTATGTATAATTAGAGAGTTTGTAAAATAACTGAAATGATCAGTGGCTTTGTAAAATCCCTAATAAAATAAAGCAGTAAAAAATCACTGAAAAATTATCATTTTTACTGCTTACGTGGTCACAGTAAGTATATATATATATATTTTTTTTTTCTTTTAGATTTAAACCAAAATACATTTTCATTTTCTCATTATTGTTATTTCCCTAAATGAGAATCGTTAGAGGGCGATTGCATGCATGGTAATCTGATGTTTCTGTTGCAGTCTGCATATACTATAAGATAATATTGTCTCCTTTCTGTTGATCACTTAGAATAATTTTCGAACTATCGTTATAGTTTCAGAAGTGAAAAACTTTTACCAAAATGATATAACATTCTATGCAATCTGTGATTTCGTCAAACCCTAACATTATTTTCGGGGATTTTGCATTTACATACTATAAAGGTCAGTTGTTCTACCAAATTATTAATTATTTCAGGGATTTTTAATACAAAATCACGGATGTAGAATATACAAAAATATATAGGAACAGAATATTTCATTTCATATGACGAGAGTGATGAAGTCTGGCAAACACATTGAACTATTAAGAATGTTATGTAACTAACAATGCGTCAACATCTTCATATGTTTTCATGTTGTGATAATGAATTTTTAACGTGATTAATTGCGAACATTTATCTCTCATAATCTGATAATCTGCTTAATGGGAAACTTTCTGAAAGTAAAAATCTGTTGTAAATTTTAAGATTTTCCGTGGGAGTACCTTGAAAAACAGGAACTATAGAGAGAGAATAATCTTTCATTACGCATTTATGTATTTAAGAAATAGTATAAAAAGATTTCTAATTTGTCACCAAACAACGGCAGTAGAACACCGAAGGAACAAGGGAAGCGATGACCACAAAAATCGAAGTCCAAAGACATGGCAAAAACGGTAACAGATTAAAACAAAGACAAAACAAGGACGTGAGACAGCTACAATGCACTGAAATAAAAAGATAACATTAAGAACTAAGGCTCTAATAGTGTGAACTCCCATGAAAACCGGGAGTGACATCAGGTGCTCCGGAAGGGTAAGCATGTCCTGCTCCGCTAGCGGCACCCGTCACACTATCAGTGAGTCAATCCAGGGTTGAGTCAAATCCGATTATGTCAAATCCGCGAAGACGTGAAATCTAGCTGAAAATGTCCGTTTTCATTTGGGACACAGACACGTCATATCTGTCAATGATGTCATNGTGAATACGATTCACAATTAACGACTTAATGGACCTGATCCAGTCGGACAGCGTCTCGACATCTTCTTTCTCTTTCTTTGCCCACTTCCTCGCATAGTCCTCAACTGCATCCATCAAAATTTTGAAGTTGTACTTCCAGTTGATATGCTGGGGTTCACGGAATTTGGGACCTTTTGAAAAAACCTCTCTTAGTTTGATATTGTCTATAATATTTAGGTCACCGGTTATCACGTATTCAGCTGGACTGTAATTGAAGGGGGAAGTGGAGCAATCAGGTGGTTTGGCTTTGAAGTCGTCAATTTTGAAATCACGCAATACCCGTTTGTAATTGAAAATGGAAGTTGCAATGGGTTAAGTGTAGGAATACGAAATAAGTGGAACATATTGATCCTGTAAGTAAGGTGGAATGTTTGATGTTACTGTTTTGCTATGTAGAATGTTAGCGAGATTTATGGCGTCCAAGCCTTTATTGGCGAATTGAATTTTGAGAAATGTCCGGTTATCAGGTTCGTTGGCTGATTCGCGGACAGGTTTGAAAAGTCTATGGTTTGATATATCTAAAATGATTGCTGTTAATTTATATTCCAGGGAATGCCAATCGGTCACTGATGATGCTAAACATGTTTTGTAGAAAGATGAAGCTTTGAAAGGGGCAAAGAATACAATTTGGTACGAATGTGATGAATACCTAGTGGAATGGTCATAAATGGAAGAAGACCATTTATTGAAATGTCGTGCAGACGCGGGGCAGTGTAATGCCTGTGTCCATGGCTACGCGGTCTGCGTTGGCTTCCATTCAATATATTCATCACATTCACCGAATTACAACCTGGACTTGACAGATTTCCTACACTTTTTATGTTATCATTACAACCATAGGGTATTGCTGTACCTAATTCTTTGATCCAGTATTCCTCTCTTTGTAGACGGTAAGGTGTACTTAGCGTAGGGTTATTGGTCTTATGGTATATTTTTTCAATAATTCTGACCTTCATGTTGACAATTGAATGGTCAGGTTGGTTGAAATGTGCGTAAACATGTCGGGTCTTATTGTCCTTGACTTCGTATCTATGTCCGCACATACGTTTGTTCAACCTGTCTTTTGTTTCCCCTACATAAATCAATCCACAAAGAGAGCACTCTAAGCCATAAATAAGATTTCTGGAGGAGCAATTCAGATCGTCGTAAGTTCTAGTTGAATATGACTTGTTGGTAAGGTTGCTTGTAAAATTTGAGTCAGTAATAAGAATGTTACATGTTTTGCAATTTTTTACGCGGCATGGTGAAATTGTGCCTTGCGATTGCTGATCAGGAAAATTTAAAATATCATTTAATAAAACAGAACAAGGTTTCAATTGAAAGTTTAGGGAAATTGTCGTTTGCTTCAGCCATCCTGCATAGACGACTCGAACGCCGCCTACAATTTTTGAATTGGGGTGTTTAATGTTGCTGTAGATGAACAATTATAAAAATAACTTATTTTCATATTTTAATTATAATAATAACTTATTTGCATATTACATACATGATGGATCATTAAGCAAATACAAATGTACAATATAAACACAATACAGTTACAAAATACAGTTAACTAAAAAACATAAACTGCAATATAATTTAGTTGACTCTTTGACCGATGTGAACCCTATTTCAATTCTAGTGATTGTTTTATAAAGGTGCATACAGCAGATAAAAAGGTTATGTCTGGAGTTAAAATGTATTTAAGTTTTTCGACAGAAGACATATCTCCAAATTCAGAGTGTTTATTTACAATAATTTCAAAAAGTTTACGTCTGTAAGTCTCATTAATTGTACAGTTTAAAAAGAAATGGGCTTCATCTTCAATACTATTACATTTTGGATACAATCTTTGTTTCCTCGGTATTTTTTGTATCGGCTCATTTCCACTCCTAATTGATGATCACTAATACGAAATTTTGTTAAAAGTTGTCTATTTTAAAGCTTGTCTTTAGTAAATAATTCAGATAAATCTTTTAATAAAAAAAAAACCAACTAAAAAGAATTGAATAAAGTAATTACAGATATTTATACTAAAATGTTAAGTGAAAAATTACTGTAATTAACTAATGAGTCTAAATTTTTTTCATATAGTAAATTGAAAAAAAAATATATAAGATTTCGAATTTTCTATATTGGTCTTGGTGAAAACAAGTGGCCCGACTCATTCATTTTTGACATCTTTTTGGTTTATGGATTTTTTTATTATTATCATTTTCTTTTATTGTGGTTGTTGTTGTTAAGTTTTGCATATATTCTGTTGATGCGCGATGAGCTTTCGGAATATTGACTCTGGTTCTAAATTTAGTAAACTTCATAAGAATGTGAAATATTTTTGAAATTTAAGTAGCATATCCTATATTTAAGATTTTTTTTTTGGCACCAAGCACATAATTCTTAAATAAATAAATAAATAAATAAATAATCTTTATTTCAAGAGGATAACCCCATTCTTAACATTTAAGATTAAAAGAGATAACAAGTTTTAGCAAATTCCCTTAAAATCTCAAGACAATAACTGCATACATAAAAAAGTACATGAAAGATTTGAGAATAAATGAAATTTTCAAGAGAAAGTTCTGATAAAAATGAAGTCATTTTATTATTATTTTTTTATTTCAATGTTTTTTTTTTCAGTCTATACTGGTTAAGTAAAAAAAGATGAGGTTAAGCATATTTGACATATTCTACATGTTTTCAAGCAGTCTGAAAATTTATTGATTTTCATATCTTTCATTAAATACTGCATTTTCACATAACTTATTACTGTAAATCAATTTTAAGAAGACAATTTAATTAACAGTGAAAAGGTATGGATAAGTTTTGTGAAAGCATTAAAATTAAGATATATTGATAGCTATACATCTATAAGATTTTTTCAATGTTTTGCATTTTCACTGTTACATCGGTAATTAGTTATTTATTGATAATGAGTGCAGTTGTTATAATGTATCAGGAGTGAAACAAAATATAAGTTAATAAAATGGGCTAGAATGTAACTTATTATAATTTGTATTGAAAATTTAATTCCACATTTCATACATTAATGAAAAAAATACTAGCATTTTTCAAATGTTTAAACATTTCTGTGGTTTAAAATAATTATTACTATCATATTTTTTTTGTTTATAATCTGTTAATTCGCAATAAGCTTTCGGTAATTTTGATTCTGGTTCTGACTTGGGTAAACTTCATAAAAATGTGATTTTTTTTAGTAATTTAAGCAGTATATCTTTTTTGATAAGAAATTTTTTGATACTAGTACCAAGCATAATTTTAAACATTAAGGATTAAAATAAAACAATATAGTTTTTTAAAATCCAGTTTTTGTAAAAATCTCAAGACAATAACCATATACATGAAAAAATATGACAGACTATGAAGAAATGTAAATTGTAGGGAGAAGATTATGATAAAAAAATGAA
>MJUU01072717.1:265152-289770 GCA_002080025.1 Modiolus philippinarum
CCCCCCAAATATATATATATAATGCTTGTTTTCTCCTTTGCATTTCCTGGTTCTCAATTTATGTCTTGAAAGATATGACCATCTGTCAAAAGGATATTGTAAAAAATCTTTCTAATTTACTTATTTCCACTGTATATGCTATACATGTACTTCATTCAGCTTACAATGATTTCTTCTAAAGAAAAAGGTGCATTTATATACACACCTATTAGTAGTTTTTCGTTTTTTTTCCAGATTTACCTTTTACTTAAAGATCAACATATATCTATATGTATGGTCAAGGGAAAGACCATGGGAACATATTATGTCCTACTATATTGCCGGAATATACATATTTTTGATAATACTTCAGTAATCATAATTATACCCCCACTCGTGAGTGGGTGGTATATTGGAATACCCTTGTCCGTCCTTCCGTCCGTCCGTCCGAGGTTTATTGCATTTTTCTCAGCTACTGCTGGGCCAATTTATTTCAAATTTGGTATTTGACTTTATGTATGGGGGGGGGGAGTGTTATCTGCCATTTTGGTTGCCTCATGATATCAACTTCCTGTTTGGCGGGACTTTACCATTTTTCCCTTTATTGAACATAGTGAAAATTTTCGTCGCACTTTTCTCAGCAACTGTTAAGCCAATTTATTTCAAATTTGGTATTTAACTTTATATATGTGGGGAATGCGTCGTCTCCTATTTTGGTCGCCTTATGATATCAACTTCCTGTTTGGCGGGACTTTGCCATTTTTCCCTTTATTGAACATAGTGAAAATTTTCGTCGCGTTTTTCTCAGCTACTGCTGGGCCGATTTATTTCAAATTTGGTATTAACTTTATATATGTGGGGAATGTGTCATCTCCCATTTTGGTCGCTTTATGATATCAACTTCCTGTTTGGCTGGACTTTGCCATTTTCCCTTTATTGAACATAGTGAAAATTTTCGTCGCACTTTTCTCAGCTACTGCTCTGCCGATTTATTTCAAATCTGGTATTTAACTTTATTTATAGGGGGAATGCGTCGTCTCCTATTTTGGTCTCCTTATGATATTATCTTCCTGTTTCTCGGGACTTTCCATTTATTGAACATAGTGAAAATTTTCTACGCACTTTTCTCAGCTACTGCTGGGCCGATTTAGTTCAAATTTGGTATGTAACTTTATATATGTGGGGAATGCGTTGTATCCCATTTTTTTTTTGGTCGCCTTATGATATCAACTTCCTGTTTGGCGGGACTTTGCCATTTTTCCCTTTATTGAACATAATGAAAATTTTCGTCGCACTTTTCTCAGCTACTGCTGGGCCGATGTATTTCAAATTTGGTATTTAAATTTATGTATAGGGGGAATGCCTCGTCTCATATTTTGGTCGCCTTTAATGATATCAACTTCCTGTTTGGCGAGACTTAGCCATTTTTTCCCTTTATTGAACATATTGAAAATTGAAAATCACACTTTTCTCAGCTACTGCTTGGATGATTTATTTCAACGAGTGGGGGTATACCTAGCACGACAACGCGTGCAACCTAATGTTATATGTGGATTTGGTCCCTTGTTAATAAAGTGAGACTTAAATTCATCAATTTTGTTAGTCAAACTGTTTACCTTAGTATAAATGCATTTAAGATGAGATAAAATACTAAAATCCTGTCCACCAATAACATTTAACATATTTACATAATTGTATCATTCCAATTTTACTCCCTTTGAGCCTAACTTTAATTACTTTTCTGGTCCAGAGCGGCCCTCTTACTATTTAAAAGTATTTTTTTGACTTGTCATTATCATTTCTTGGCTTCTCCAGTTAGTTCTTTATTTGTGCCCTCGTCATATCATGCACTACACCGATTCTATGAAAACGATGTCATTGTAAGCATCTCTTGAAATTAATTTGAGTTTTTCATAAATTCTTTTCGCTTTGCTATATAAGAGCGTTACTTTCATAGAACTCGGTCCATTATCATTTCAGGTCCTGATCCTTCTTGTACCCTGTTTTCATCTTTTGTACCCTTTGTTCCCTTCATTGGATTTATTCACCAATCCTACGCCCATCCCTTATTAAAACTACTGATTCAATTATTTTTGGAACTAAAAACTCCATCTGAATCAAACTTGATAATAGAGGCAAGATATGAAAATACACAAAATATAGAATATCAGTGTTTTAATAGCAAAGTATAAACTTACCTATGTTATCGGAACAGTAGTCAATGAAAAGGGCAAAGAATGCTTTCTTTCTTCATACTCTACAATTTTTGCATATTTTTTACAGAAAAAAAAAATTATCGAAGCATAGACATACAGACGGAAAAATGCCAATTCATGCCTTTTTTGGGATATTCAAAGTCCTGTTATTGTGGAAAAAGGAGAGCTTTTTTCCATCGTACTAAACAATTTTGTAAAGTTACAAGTTACTTCATTTAAAGTACGGCGTGTGGACGGACACCTGTATACCATAAAACGTCCCGTCAAAATTAGTTAACATTAGTCCCCATTCGCTGGAGACGTTACGGGAGTTACTGAAAAAGTAAAGAATTTCTTTTTTGAAGTCGGGTTCGTAAATCTTGTCTCAACATTTATTTTTAGTCAATATTATAATGATATAAGTCCAGTTATCATACTTACTGATATTCTCAATTCATTTGGAAAGTAATTTTTAAATTGAGGATGCCCATTTTTGTAGCAGAAATTGAAAGACTTGGTTGGTTTCCATTCTAACTGGCTTCATCAGAATACAAGAAAAAAATGGTCAAAAACTATTGTGAAAAACATTTTGATTTAATATCAAAGCGCGGTCACAATAGACGCCAACATCTAAGATATATGAAGCGACTTATCTTTGTTTAAGAAATATCTCTCGTTACAGAACCCGACCCTTGTGTTTCTTATACAACACTGAGTGATGCATGGCGTCAAATCAACAATACTGTAACCTCAAATCACTGTGACTACGACTTAACAGAGAGTTGGTACAGAGTATTTCTCCATGGTTACCCTGCTTCAATACCCAGAGTTTGTATTAAGGTATGCTTTCTGGATATTTTATCTTCTGATTTCATTTTTAGAGAAACTTTGATAAATGTTTAAGATAGACCCAAATAACAGTCTTGTTAATCACACAGGCAAGGGATCACAAAAAATTATGTTAAGCTCGGTTGTTGGTTTGGTCATGTACCAAAAGTGAAGAAAATAAGCATATATTTGCACGACATATTGCAGCATCTACCAGGGCATGAAGTACACTTTACATAGACAAAACACAGCATTGGGCAGACTCTCCAAAGCCACCATGCAGAAGCTTAAAACAATTTATAAATTTTGTTAAAACCTAAGGAGTATCTCCCTCGTGCATAGCTCTTTCCCTAGCTGATTCTGACTTTCTTTTTAGATCCTATTGGTAATTTGTTCTCTAACAGCTCTTACACATTATGGATTTCCAAAGGTTTTGATTTGATCTGCACTGAAGAGACATGAGTTGTCGAAATGCGCAGACGCAGAATCTAAATTCACAGTAACTTCGGTATTTTGCTATTTATTATCACTGGGCCGATGTCACTGCTGGTGGACCGTTAATCCTCGAGGGTATTCACCAACCCAGTAGCTAGTACATTCTTTTTTTTTTTTGTACTTCAGTGCTGGCCCGAAAAACTGACTTTATTTGGAAACATGCGATATCTAAATTTAAGAACATTTTGTTAAAACCTAAGGGATATCTCTCTCATGCATGCTCTGTACTTAGCTGATTTTGGCTTTCTATTTAGATCCTATTGGTCATTTTTTACACATATTCTGCATTATGGATTTCCAAAAGGTTTTTTTGATCTACACTGAAGAGACATGAGTTGTCGAAATGCACATATGCAGAATCTAAATTCACAGAAACTTCGGTATTTTGTTATTTACTACCACTGGACCGATGCCACTGCAGGTCGACTGTTAGTCCTCGTGGGTATTCACCAACCCAATAGCCAGTACTTCGGTGCTGGCCCGAAAACCGATTTTATTTGGAAACATGCGAAAAATTTTGTAAAAACCTAAAGGGTATCTCTCTCGTGCATGCTCTGTACTTAGCTGGCTTTGGCTTTCTTTTTAGATCCTATTGGTAATTTGTTCTCTAAGAGCTCTTACACATATTTTGCATTATGGATCTCACAATATTTTGATTTGATCTGCTCTCAACAGACATAAGTTGTCAAAATGCGCATATGTAGAATCTAAATTCACAGTAACTTCGGTATTTTGTTATTGATAAGGCCAAACCAATTTAATTCTCTGTTTGGCCTCAACTTTATTTTTTAAATGTAGGTGGGCGGGAGGCAAACAAACAAAAACAAAATAAAAAACAAGAAGGAAATTTTTGAAATCAACAAATTTTGATGTGAATTATGTACATTAAACGTCAATTCCGTTGACCCCATTTCAGTTTATTCAGAGTTTTTTTTTAAGTTTCTAGTAGTAGTATATATAAGTTGTCTTATTAATCGAAGCTTAAGCTAGAATCGTTCAAGTGATGCGCACAAAAAATTCAACGATGGCAGAAAAACACCAAAAATCTGGATTTTAATCGGAAATACGAAAAATATCCTTTGTTTGTTTTCTCCTAAAATCACACATTTTTGTTGAAATCATGGAAGGGTTAGGTTTTTATTCGGGATAATGATAAGGGCTGTGAAATCATTGAAAGGGTTGGGTTTTATTCAAACTGATGGTTAGGGTTATAGTCTGTGGTTATCTAAGTTCCTGTTAAACAGATATATGTGCAATATTTTATGCCCCCGCGACGATAAGTCGGGGGAGGGATATTGTTTTGCCCCTGTTATGTGCATGTTTTGTCAAAATTATACACTGTTGAACTTAGTAATTTTTGGTTTGATTCGTAATAGAGTGTACATAGTTTGTCCGTGCTACTCCTCCCATAGTTTTGATGCTAGGAAGTTTTTATTTTGCAGATCATTTGTACCTATATTGAAGATGTGCATGTGGTAAGGCTTTTGATTTTGATCCATTTTGGAAAATATGCATTGTTGAACTTAGTTATTTTTTTTGTGAATTATTAATAGATGGTACACAGATTGTCCGCACAACTCCTCCTACAGTTTTCATGCTAGGAAGCTTTTATTTTGCAGTCTATTGTACGTGTAATGAAGATATGATGATTTCGGTTTTTTTGTTTTCGTTTTGTTTTTTGTTTTGTTTTGTTTTGTTTTTTTTTTGTGATTAAGAAATAGAGGGTACATAGTTTATCTGGGCAACTCATATAGTAACATGTGTCTAGCGGGGGGGGGGGGTCATATGTGTCTTACAGACACAAATATTACTAAGAAATCCCAACCTTGCGCGGGGCATATCATCTTCTAGTTGTTAGTAAAAAAAAAGAAGAAAAAAATGTACATGTTTTACTATGACCTCCCATCTTTTTGGCAGGAATAACAAACAATTTTTATTCTTATTTTTTTCAACAGGGACCTGCATGTGGCGTATATATTCCACGACATATACAATTTATAAATGACCCCGACCCAGGTGACTATGGGGAAGCTAGAGTTTGTGGATCATATCAGATATTAGGAAAATGGGATTGCTGTGTTTTTGAACAACAGATATCGGTAAAAAACTGTGGGGACTTCTATGTTTATAGATTGGTTCCACAAGATATCTGTGATGTTGGCTATTGTTTGATTGGTAAGTATCTATGTCTATTGATTGATACAACAAGATATATGTGATGTTGGCTATTGTTTGATTGGTATGTATCTATGTTTATTGATTGGTTTCACAAGATATATGTGATGTTGGCTATTGGTTGATTGGTAAGTATCTATGTTTATTGGTTGGTTCCACAAGATATCTGTGATGTTGGCTATTGGTTGATTGGTAAGTAGCTATGTTTATAAATTGATACCACAAGATATATGTGATTTTAGCTTTTGCTTGATTGGTAAGTAACTATGTTTATAGATTGGTTCTACAAGATATCTGTGATGTTAGCTATTGTTTGATTGGTAAGTAGCTATGTTTATAGATTGATACCACAATATGTGATGTTGGCTTTTGTTTGATTGGTAAGTACCTATGTTTATAGATTGATACCACAAGATATCTGTGATGTTGGCTTTTGTTTGATTGGTAAGTACCTATGTTTATAGATTGATACCACAATATATGTGATGTTGGCTTTTGTTTGATTGGTAAGTACCTATGTTTATAGACTGATACAACAAGATATCGGTGATTTTAGCTATTGTTTGATTGGTAAGTATCTATGTTTAAATATTGATACAACAAGATATTTGTGATTTTAGCTATTGTTTGATTGGTAAGTACCTATGTTTACAGATTGATACCACAAGATATCTGTGATGTTGGCTATTGTTTGAATTGTAAGTAGCTATGTTTATAGATTGATACCACAAGATTATTGTGATGTTGACTATTGTTTAATTGTGTTTCAATTATACTTTGGTCGTTTGGATGAGTTCTGGTTGCATCCAGTTACAATCATCACTTGTTATGATTTGATTTTTCAAATGATATCAGAATTTATTAATAAATATAAATGGGGGTGGTAAAGGGGGGTCCCCAACACGAAAGAATGTGCTTAAAAATTGCCGAAAACGAAACACGAGTGATAAAAATGGGCCAATCACGAAACACGGAAAATTAAAAACTTGAGAAGTCATTATCATTTATGGTAATTCATGCATTTTTTTACATGAAAGCCCTTAAAATCAATGAAAATCTGTGAAATTTTGCTCTGTGATACTTTCCGGTACCGTTACAGATCGTTACAATTCTAATTGTAACAAGTCCCGATTTTTTTACAGGAAAATGAACACGCATGAAATATAAAATGTCCGAAACGAATCACGAGCTCAAAATATGGACAAGAACGAGGCACGTGAAATAATGCCAACAGGAGAACACGAGGAATAAAAACTCAAAACACGAAAACACGAATTTATAAAACGCTAATAATGTTGCACGAAAATAACGTTTTACCACCCTCATAAATTGGTAGAAGGACTTGAATTACTGTTCATGATAAATGTTTCTTTTAAACTTTTACTCGGGGCATAAGTGCTTCAAAAATACATCTTGTTTTCTTTTGGTTCCTCTTGTTGTAAGCTTTTGGTCTTGTTTTAAATCTTGCCATTTCCGAGCTTTAAGGGTCAAAGAGGCAAATATTGCAATTTTTCAAAATTCAAAATGTGTAAAATCTTTATTTTTAATCGGATTTTGTTTTGATTTCTTTTGTTTGGATTCTTCATGATGTGAGCCTTTGGTAGTATGCCAACAGGTTAATTTATCTCTTACCTTTTCCGAGCAAAAATTTTGTATAAGGGTGAAAGGGGCCAACATTGCTCTTTTTCAAAATAAGTGACATCTTGATTTTTGATAGAATTTCGATGGGATTTTTTTTCTTTAGATTCCTCTTAATGTAAGCTATTAGCAGTTTATCAACCCAAAGACTATTTTTTTATGTTTATAGTTTGTGTCTAGCTAATTAATGTCTTATGACAGGTATAAATATTGTGACGTTACTTAAGATATTTATTACTTTTTGCTGCAGTCCAGTTCTGTTCTGTACATTCCTCTTCTTTCTAGAGAACCAGCACAAATGAAGTGTACATATGAATGATCAGAGTACTGAGATCACTGATAACATAATATATTAATTATAAAAAGCTTGAAAAAAGTGAATGAAAATTGTTTCTTAAGAATGCTTATAAAAGGGGGGTTGTTTGGTTGACTTCTTTTTGCGTCCAATTACAATCACCAATTGTTGTGCTGATCCAGAATTTATAAATGCATATTTTTATATGTCAGCAGCACATAGATTATTGTTCATGCCAATTTTTTTTTCTTAATTTCCTCTTGGAGGCATATGTGTTTCACAATACTCATCTTGTTCAGATCAGTATTGATGAAAAATCATTTATAATTTCAAAGTATTTTCTACCTTGATTGGTAACGAATTAACTTTGTTGCAGGTGAAGGTGATGATGTGGAGCAGTTTACAGCAAAAACAGGAGAGTTGGTGGATTCAGATGACCACGTAATGCATGGTAGAGATTTTTCCTCATTTAGAAACCCTCGTCAAACCTCACGTGACTCCTCTGACAATCACAATCCTTTCATCAATACACGTGACCATTCAACATTGCCAGGTAGTTTTTGTATTGATAAATTCCTTACCTGATGACAATCTTTCTCATTATTATGTTATGCATGCTTAGTCGTTAAGTGTGGCAATTGCATTAAAAACAAATAACATCTAGAATGATAAAATGCAATACTATTATGTAAGCAAGATGTTTTGTCGAAGAATAACATTTAATCTATATTCTGTTTATATTTAACCGACACAAAATTCCTGGAAACCTTTTTTCTAAATGTAATAACAACTTTTGCTATACTGTCAGTGAACACCGAGCGTTAAAAACCTGCATACTTATCAAAATATTTGCGTTTTTCGTTTGACTTTTATTGTGCGTGGAATATTGTTCATATACATTATCCAATTATTCTAAATTGAAAAGTTTAAAAATGAAAAGATAAGTATGTTTGATCATTTTCAAGTAACAAACTTAAGACAAGTATACTGACTTACCATGTAGTGAGAATTGGGTACTGTAAATTCCTTACGGATTTCCTCTTTTTTAATACAAGTTATCAGACATTTACCTTGAATAAAATATATAAATTTTTTCTCGTTACAAACGTGAATAAAGTTTATTTTTTTAGGTTGAGAATAATAGAATCAAGGGAATTGCATGTAAGGTAAAACTATCACGTCCTGAGGATTTTCACTTCTTCATTATTTGCTATATATGTATCTAATCATTCATTATAATGAAGCAAATTTTGAACATTCTCTCCTTAATCTAAACTTGGCTTTGGTTAAAATGTCATGATTTTTGTAGTCATATCTTTTTTTCATTTTTTGTTTTCATTTTCATCTTTGGGTTATAGAATTATCTCTTCCATTAACTGCCTTATTAGAAAAGCATCTTAAGCCGCTCACAATTTCTTTCAGTATATCTGTCTTTCTTATAAATAATGCTTTGTCTACATTTATCGTTTGTCTTTTATTTCTTTTATTTATTTTTCTTGTGCAGTTCTCTGGTAGATTGTGGCATGTGGTTGTAATTTTCGTCCATTGTAAGTGCTTCCAGTTATCTTCTCCGCATAAATTTAATTCATATCACAATTATAAGACCTTATAGCATTTGGCTTTACCTATAATTTCGTTGCATATTATATTGTAATATAATGGTAAATGTTGCGTTGCCACATTGTTTTGTTAACTCCGAGTATGGGTTGTGGAGTTTTAAAACCTCAAAATAAATGAAAGGTACAAAGCTTATTAAACTTTAGCTTTCTAAAGTTCTAAAGCAAATCTATGAAAACAAGTCCTATATATTATTACTCGATCATAAACGAAGAGGGCATCGTTTATCGAAAATTCGCACATGAAGTCCTATCATTCTCATAATTTCTGTAAAACTTTGGTGCTATTTTTCTCTACATATTACTATACTTCTTGCACAGAAGATGAAGAGTATCTTGGTTTCATCTTCCGGTCGTCTGTAACTCGACATTTATCTCTTTTAAAATAATTATAAGAAAATTATTTGTACCAAATGAATTTGTGTATCTTTCATATTCAGTCCGATTCGTCAAATTTTGTAAGTGATGTGGGAAAACTATGTGCGCTTGTAATCTTGCAATTTCTTTATTTTTTGTCAAGTTGCATTGTTGAAGGCCTCATGGTGACTTCAAGATGAAGAGCATCAATAAAAAACGTTGTTCCGTTGATTAGTTCTACCATGTAGTTGAAGAAACTTTGTCTCATATACTCCATATCATTTCATTGTTTGTTTAACTTGTATAACTTGTTTTCAGACTGATATTCTAATAAAAAAGTTAAGCATATATATTGTACATAAGTATTTGCTCATCTGTCAACCATCTTCAGAATTTCATGTTCATTTAAGTTTTTTCAAGTTACGTATCTTCTTTGAAGAAAGCTTGTTTTAATGCCATTTTTGGAAAATTATCGAACTGTTTTGCTAAGGATTAGACAAAGATGGGGCGACGGAATACTTTGTGACTCATTATATGCCATCTAGTCAAAAATAATACCGCCATAGAACAATGGTATTGGAAATAAAATATTCAAGTTATAAAAATGTTAGGATCCCTCATCCATGGATTAAATTGATATGGATACAGCGTTCTTTACAATGAATGTGGTAACAGATTGTCTTGAACTTACTATGAGGTATGATCAAAGTTCATTGTTGAAGGCCAAACTGTGACCTTAAGATGAAGAGCAACAATAAAGGCTTTTTCCATATCTTTCTTTTACCATATATTTGTAGAGTCTTTATCTCATATGCATCTACTCCGTATCCTTTTATTATTTGCTTATAAGAGACACTTGACAACATCAAAAAAGACAACCATAACATAATATCAATAATTTGTCAATGTATGGCAGACGAACTCGAGTAATAACATCATATGTTTTGTTTAAGAATGAATCTTACCATAGATTTTATCAGTTTTTAAACATTCAGACATTCAATTCAGTTGCCAGTGCCGGTACCAAGTCCGGCTATCCCGAGTTCCTATCGTTATCTATGTTCGTCTTTTGTCATTTTATTGTTTTTTTCTTGTGCAGTTCCCTGGTTGATTGTGACATGTGATTGTAATGTTCGGCCATTGTAAGTGTTTCCTGTTATTTTCCCTTTATCAATTCAAAGTCATACCTTTCTTTCTATAGATACCAATCCTTTAATATGTCAAGAAGGGTACATCGCCTGTAAAAACAGAAAAGGGTGTTTTCGTAATACTTCCAGATGTGATGACCATTTTGACTGTGTAGATATGTCAGACGAGGAAAATTGTCCAGGTACGATGCTGTATAAATATAAAGTTTAACTGTTAGGGACCGACCATTTAACTTGAAGGGGGGGGGGGGCTATGTTTTTTTTTCTAAAAAAATATTTTGGATCTGATTTTTAGTGAAAAAAAATATTTTGTTGATACACGTGTAAAAAATAAATAAATTTTTTCGCGCGAAGCGCGAAAAAAAATTTCTGTCCAGAAAAAAAAAAACCATAACCCCCCCTTCAGGTTAAATGGTCGGTCCCTTAGAAAAAGAATTTCCACTTTTCAATGTTATGGTCACTGACATAATCATTACAGAGCGCAACAAAAAAAATCCAGGTAGCACTGTCCATGTTGTACAGATCAAATTTTTCCTGAATTTTTTTGTATGAAGATACAAGAAATGGTCATTTATCGCTAGCTTTTACATAAATCCGTTATAACATACATTTGGACATTTAAAAAAAAGACTCCATAATAAGTGAAGCCTGGTATGTCAACAGGCGAGCATCTCCTGTTATGTATACTTCAGCCATTGTGTGAAAAATTTTATATGTTCTAAACAAAGGTCTGAGCCTTGTAGAAGTTAAGTCAAACTGAAAAAGAAAGAAATGTATACAACAAACTAACAAAAGTAAAACAGAAAGGACAGCAGGAAACACCTATACAAAACAAAAAAATTCAATAACCAATTTATTGCAACACAAGTCTTGACCAAACGGTGTCTTGTTGTATGCTCGACTCTTCTGGAGAACCAGATTTTTCTTCAGGTTTCATTGAGTTCGCTCAATTGGTAGATAATAAATGTATGTTTTGAGATAATGCGACTGTGCAACAGTTAGTTCGCAGAAATATACATAACTTGTAGCTGTGCTTTAAAGCGTCCTCCTTTTTAAGTTCGCCTTTTGAATCTTGATAAAACTATGGTCATGAATTTATCACTGTATTGTCATTTTCCCCATTAAGATTTACCTGTTTGTTTATTTTAGCAATGTTTTATTGTTCGGAAGGACTGTATATGTGTTCCGATGGTCGTTGCATAGATTCAGATAGTGAAACATGTGAAACAACATCAATATCCACAACAACAAATACACCGACAACAGCATCTTCAACAGAAATAAGAACAGCTGCACCGACAACAACAACAGAAATTAAAAGCAATTCAGGTTGCCCGATTGTTTTTTATTTTTATTTTCATGCATATTGAGATACAATTTAAAGAAAGTGAAATTGACTTTGCTCTAAGAAAATTGACTGAATAACTATTGCTTTTCAAAATTTGATATTCAACACGTCAGTTTTCTCATTTTCTCCCTCTTGTGTAGCTCTGTCTTTAGCTTTTTGATTCTATTGATTATTTTTTCTCTGTCAGTTTTAAAACATATTTCTGTTTATGATCATCTTAATGTTTTGATTTAATCTGCACTGAAGAGATATAAGTTGTCGAAATGGCCATATTCAGAAACTGAATTTACAGCAATTTCAGTATTTTGTTTTATCTATGTTCCAAAGACGTGAATTAGTGCGGTATGTTTTTGTTTCTTTTTTAAACGATATTTTCATTTTATTTTAATTGCTAAAAGAATTGTTACGTTACGCTATGTTTTTTTATCAGGTAACGCTGCAACTTCCTTTTCCACAACTTTAAGAACAGTGTTTGTTTATACATTTTCTATTTTTGGAAATGATAGAACTCATAGAACTACCTTTAAAGTCAAGCCAAGGAACCAATCACAGTCTATCGAGCAACAACTCACATCTGAGCATGAACAAGTCTCAATGTCTACCATATCAGAGTCATCGGAAACAAGTCTAACAAGGACTACAATGTCGTCGGTTAACTCATCGCCAAGTGAAATCCATAAAAATTATCCAAGAAACACTTTAGTGTCATATGAAAATCAAACCTTTCATCAAACTGGAGTGAACACTTCATCTTTTACAGACACACAATTCATCAGCTCAAAAACACTAATGTCATCAAGTGAATATCTCAGTGTTTTGCCATTCACTAAATTGAAAGTGTCGACTTCATTGCAACACCAAACATTTAGAACCAGCGTGACAAATGATTCTTTACACGTTTCTCTAGGCGGATCTAGTCAAGCGTCTGAAAATATTATTTCCACATTTGATTATAAATTATTGAAGCCTGTAATCACATTGACAAGAACTTTTATAGAACGGACTTCATATCAAGCTGAAAAATCGGATATATTGGGGAGTTTTACAGAACAATTCAATACTTATACGACGTCAACGCAAGACTACTTCGATGAATTTAATCAGACACCAAAGGAAACTCCGTCTCTTTCAACATCTTTAATAGGTAAATGGTTATCAAATACAAGCGAACAATATCTGAATTCAGCGTCTAAGATAGAGGGATTAACAAGCGTAAATACAGAAGATGCTCATATAAATCAATCTGAAACCCTCTTTATAAGTTCATCAAAGTTAATAAAAACAACTCTCGTTGTCATTCCAAAACTAACACAAACTACTGCACAGTATCAAAGTGTTTCCTCCGATCATTTAATTCCGTCATTCAAATCACTTTCATCAACACAGATTTCACCTTCAACGTCTCTTCATCCGTCATATTCTATAGTCTCGTATCAATCAAGGTCAGAATATATCCCATTTTATTCAGAACTAAAGTTTCCGATTTCTTTTTCAACAGAACCTGTTTCAAAATCACAAATAATTTCCAGTCTAACATATTCATATTCTCGAATGTTCTTTGCGTCTATTTCCACAGTTGAGGAAAGATTTCACCAAACAGATAACATTACAACAACTCCGCATATAAATTACGTTACCTTGACTTCTGTGACTCACAGTTTTGTAGATACTAAGTCTTCAAATAATCTAACAGTTACTCCGTTCACTAGTTACTATGTTACAATTACTTCGCTCACCGATAACACTACTCTTACTACTGATGGGACAGATTTGTTTACAGAGAATCTGAGATTATTTATTATTGTCATTGTTGTGGGCTCCGTTGCCATGATTGCAGTTTTAATAGGAATTATAATTGTAAAACATAAAGCACGTGCTGGTCATTGGACATGTCAACGAGAAGGATACTACACTAGGGTAAGGCATTATATATATCACTATTTATTGCAATTGAACATAATAGAATGCTTATTTTGTTATCATGACAAAAAGGAATTATTGGTTCATCGCCCATTAAACACATACATAAGTCCATCTTTAGGCGGGACCGGCTTTTGTTATTTGGAATGCCCATTATTTCGCATCTCATTCATTAATCATTTATAACCTTACAGTAATTCTCTCAACATCTCTTTGTCCGGAATGTTGATTCCAATTTTTTACCCTCTGAATTCTAGACGAATTTCGTTGCACAACTACGACACAATCGTGGTAGTGATCCACTCTTTATACATTTGTTCGTCCTGTTTACTTTCAACTTTCAAATTATCACTTTTCCTCTCCCGGAATTTTGTTTATTTCTCATGTAAACTTTTCATGTGATTCTTATGTTCAATGTCAATTTATGTCCTGACATGCACCTCTTGAATATGCAATTTTTATCATTTTCATATCTGAAAACATTCTGTACTACTAGTATTTACAATTTCAATTTTTCTTGAAAGAGTTAAGTGACTTAGTTTTTATATGACTGCAAAAATTTTGCGGTCGTATAATGGTATGGCGTTGGCGTCGTCGTCGTCGTCGGCATCTGTGGACAGCATAACTTTGGCTCTAGCGGATCATTATCAAATTTTAGTATGATGTTTCTTTGCACACCCGTAAACCTAGATTTTAATTTTTAGTTTTTGGCCCCGCCCGTTTTAGAAAAAGGGGCCAAAAGGGAGTGAAATTGGGTGTTTTCACATATTTTATTATATATCAGATTTTTATGGGGTTTCTTTAAGTGTGCTCCTGAGGAAATTTCCGATCAAAAATATGTAAACGGATTTCACTTAGCATGTACCGTTCCTGAGATAAATGGGGCCCAAAAGGGGCGAATCCAAATTTAAAAAAAAAATTTTTAGTCCGATTTTGATAGTTTTTTTAATGGATTCCTTGTGAAAAATTAACATAGCGCTCTGCAATTACATTTTTGCTAACTTGTTTCCTTACCCAGCTATGAAGGGCCGAAAGGGGCCAAAATTGCAAATTTACAAATTACCTAAAATTCTGATTTTTCATCGGATTTCGATGGGATTTTTTCTTTGGATTCCTCTTGATGTAAGCTTTCAGTATTATGCAACGGATTTGGCGTAGCTCTTATCGTTTCCGAGCTATAAGGGTTCAAAAAGGTCACAACTGCAAATTTGCAGATTGCCTGAAAATTTTTTTTTCATCGGATTTCGATGGGATTCCTCTTGATACAAGCTTTAAGTAATATGCCAACGGATTTTGGCGTAGCTCTTACCGTTTCCGAGCTATAAGGGTTCAAAGGGGCCAAAACTCCAAATTTGCATATTACCCCAAATTTTTATTTTTCATTTGATTTCGATGGGATTTTTTTCTTTGGATTTCTCTTGATACAAGCTTTCAATGGTATGCCAACAGATTTGGCGTAGTTCTTACCGTTTTCGAGCTATAAGGGTTCAAAGGGGCCAAAACTCCAAATTTGCAGATTACTGAAATTTTTATTTTTCATCTGATTTCGATGGGATTTATTTCTTTGGATTCCTCTTGATGCATGCTTTCAGTAGTATGCCAACGAGTTTTCGAACTATTAGGGTTCAAAGGGGCCAAAAATCCAAATTTGCAGATTACCTAAAAAATTAATTCTTCATCGGATTTAAATGGGATTTTTTTCTTTGGATTCCTCTTGATATAAGCTTTTAGTGGTATGCCAACGGATTTGGCGTAGCTCTTACCGTTTCATAGCTATTAGGGGTCGAAGGGGCCAAAATTGCATTTTTTTTAAATAGTATGCAATTTTATTTTTGATCAGATTTTGATGGGATTTTTGTCTTTGGATTCCTCTTGATATAAGCTTTCATCAGTATGTCAATGGATTTGGCGTAGCTCTTACCGTTTCCGAGCTATAAAGGGTAAAAAAGGACTCATAAGGAGTCATAAGGGCTAATTTTGTGTCCAGCTAATTACTGGGTGATCTCCTTTTTGCGTCCATCTAATTATTGTGTCAAGCTCTTTAGTATGCCCATACTTGCTTTAAATTACACTTGTTCAAATTTCAGTGGTCGATATGCTGCGGTCGTATCATGCTCCACTCGACGTAGCCCTTTATTTCAATTTTAAAGTATATTTTTCCAGAAGTGGCTCTCTACCTTGAAACCCTCTGATTGATTCGTTTCAATTTTGTAGAATTCTTTCGTATGATGTTTTGGCAAAATTTTGGCTAGAGATGTGACAATTTCCATCGTCAATTAGAAAGCAATTTTCCTACAAGCTCTTTCATTTGGCACAACTCTTTGGACATTTTGCTTTTGTAGAGCTATTGGGTGTAATTGTCTCATAATCTGTATATTTTTTGAGAAATTTATTTTCTTTGCAAGAGGTAAATGACTATATTTTACGGCAATTTTTCACATTTCTCAATAACCCGTTTATTACCGGTAATTGATTTCAAATTTTACAGATGGTGAATAAAAGGATATGGAGTAGATGCACATGAGACAAAGTCTCTACAAATACATGGTAAAAAACAAGCAAAGGAACAACGCTTTAATGTTGTTCTTCATTTTGAAGTCACCATGAGGCCTTCAACAATGAGCTTTGCTCATACCTCATAGTAAGTTCAAGGCGGCCCCTAGCACAGGTTTAAGCGGAATTCTTTGCTAATTGTCGAGCGACGCTACATCCATGTCTTCATCGGTCATGGGTGCGGGATTGTCAACAAACATCAATTGAACTGGCAAAGTGCTCTTACAATCACTGTCATCCTTTGCCCGACAAAAGCACAAGTGTCTTAGGCTTAGTGTCTTTGGACGATTACAACATATAGACAAACACAGGGCACTCATCAAGTCGAATGTAAGAAAACTTGGTGTTATAATATAGTGAGACGTGGGCACTTAAAACAGGATGTTAAGATTACATTTCGAAATTACAAAAATAAATGTATGAATAGTATATCCATATGAGAAATTCTCTCACGCACAAGTACACCATAACTGAAAAATATAGAGAGTATACATCTCTCGCACGGGGAATCTTTTTACGGACTCCACACTGCAGGAGAGACAAACTCCAGTCGTAAATGGTGAATAAAAGGATATGGAGTAAAGAGTTCGTTTTCAGTGGAACAGCTACATGTATATTATCTATGTTGTTTCATAAATATAATTAGATCTAGACATACTTTTGGATAAGTACTAGTATCTTTATTTTGCTGCCTCTCTTAATGGTAGTTAGTGCAATAATTGAAAACTCAAATTATTTTGAATATCAACACAATTATTTTTTTTTCCAGTGTGAAAAAGATTTATTGATGAAGCCAAAAGATAGGACCAGTGTTTATAAAGATTATGATATAAACAACGAGCGGAATCATATGATGGAAAATACTTCATTCTACCTATCATTTGAGGAAATAGATACACGTCCTTCTTCTGTTCCTGATAGTAGTGAAGGTTTGATTATTCCAATAAAAGAATTAGAAGCCACGGAAAAAGAGTATACAACAAATAACACACAGTTTTAGGATATTAAATGCATAAAAAGGACTATGTTTTAATAGTATAGTAGGCGTTTGTTTTTCTTTTTTAAATGGATATTTATCGAGAAGCTAAAGTCTTACTTTTTTCTGCATGGTCGACACTTTTGTGGAATTCCGTTAGTCATTGTTGCTTTGGTATTCTACGGCCATTGCACATGGCCTGAAGATTTTTGTATTCGATATAATATGATTTTGTGCAGTGATAATTCTTACAACCTGATTTGATAATTGTTACTCATTTTACTTTCCCATGACATATACGCCTGCAATTTATATCGTGCTGTCGCTTCCTTACCATATCAACAATTTTTAGGGATCTGCATCGAGAATGCGGATGTCCTAAAGTTTCACTTTGTCTTTCCGTCTGTCCACCAACATTTTTTCGTCAAAGATTTCTTGGTTTGTATAGGTGGAAATGAACTGAAATTTAGTCTGGGGCTTGGAAATGCTGAGTTGAATTGTGTTAATGATTTTCAAGTTTGTCGTGCGTCAATTTCCTGTTGGCGGATACTTTGATTTTTAATTATAAACTAAATTTTTGTAAAAGATTTCCAGGCTTTTACAGAAGGGAATGATTGAAATTTGTTCTGAAGCTTTAAAATGCTGTGTTGTATTGTGTAAACGATTTTTGAATTTGTCGGGCTTCCACTTCATGTTTGCCGATACTTTGATTTTTAGCAATGAACCAACTTTTCGTCATAGATTTCTTGGCTGGTATGTGTGGGAATGATTTTGAAATTAGGTATGACGCTGCTTGCTGATACTTTGATTTTTTAAAGTAAACACTTTAATGCTTTGATTTTCAACTATCATGCAATCTTTGCCAAAGATTTCTGGACTTGTACGGAAGGGGGGGGGGGGTAAATTTCATCTGAAGATTAGAAATAGTGTGACCTAAGTATTCTACTTTTTTTTCGCTTCAATTCTGCATTTTCTTGATTTCAAAGTGAGATTGACATTGCGAAATTTATAATTTCAAATAGATTTTACCAAACCTGAGTCACTATCATTTGGAAACTAATCACTGGAGCATTACAAGGACCAAATGGCATACGTTAAAACCGACTTTATTGAAACTTGCAATATCTAAATATTACAAAATTATGTTTAAAACTAAGGAGTATTTCCCTCATGCAAAGCTCTGTCCTTTGCTGAATTTTGGCTTTACTATTTAGATTCTTTGGCGATGTGTTCTCTATCAGCTTGTACACTTTTTTCCGTTACTGGACTTCCAAATGTTTTGGTTTGAATTGCACTGATGAGACATAAGTTGTCGAAATGCGCATATGCAGAAAAAATTAAGAGTAACTTCGGTATTTTATTATATTTTTACAATTTGAAATACAATTTCTAGTGATAAAAGCTGCCATGTGTCCTGTCGTCCAATCCATTTTTATTTACCCGAATCCAGATTGAAGTTCAAGAGATGGAAGAATCTGTGCTTTTAATACACCTTTTGTGTCAAATACACATTAAATTTTTTACAAAGCCCATAGTAATTACTTGGTCTGCTTGTTGAAACCTCGAAATAGACAACAAATCTCGTGTCACCAGCAGTACAGGAGAAAAGTACCGGCTGTATAATGACTGTATGATTTTGTTCTGCCGCATCTTTTCAACTTCGTTATCGATCATCTGTTCATTAGCAGGCGACTACCGATACACTTGGCAAGGTACTTACTTGTCATCGTCATTTATTCGAATTTTATGTCTGTATATTTGAATAACCATTTACTGAATAACTAAATACCGAAGTTACTGTGAATTTATTTTCTGCATATGCACATTTCGACAACTTATGTCTCTTCAGTGCAGATAAAATCTAAAGAATGGTTACAAAAACATCTCAGTTGCTGTTCAGAAATTGTTACAATATCTCAGTGTTTAACCTGAATTGTTTGTCAAAATCAGTTGGTGTTTTCTTGTCATTTCCGATGTTCAGTGTGTGTGTGTGTGTGTATGCGCTTTTGACGATGGTTAATTACTAAGCTCTTGTATGGTTTCTATTCTTTGATCTTCCTTTATTTTCATCTAGTTAATTTGATTTAAAACTATTATGACTGTCATTTTCTTATTAATGCTAACAAAACATTACGATTGATTCACCGTTTCCAAAGCAACTATATGCTCTGGATTCCGTTTTGAAAATTTAGCAAAAATGTTACATGCATGCTGCTTGGTTATGATTGCAATTGACATATTCCTTTCAAGTCCAGTTTAAGTTCGCAGTGGCAAATTTTCTGTTTATCTGGCAGATGCATAATGTTTGTGGCTAGAACAAGTTGTAATTCATGTTGTATAATGAAATTGATACCTGTTGATAACAAAATGCACAAAATATTTGAATTAAATAATGATGTAACAGTTTCATTTTGCCAAGAAACTACGATCGAGAACCTCCAACACCTGCTATTAAAAATCATTCAGATTTGCAAAGATCTGTATTGTGGGGTTTCGCCTGGTACTATTTTAAAGAAATCTGAACTAAAACGTGTTGTCATTGAACCTGTATCTAAAGGGGAATGCGTCTTTCTTTAATTGCTCTTAAATGGTGGTATTTTTTATGCACTGACGTTGCAAAATTCAACTCAGCAATATTTACACCATTGTCTACCCTTTGCTTTGCGCATTTGGACACATGCATTTCCCTGTTTTCTACGATTGAAATGAAATTCATTTAATTAGCCCTTTTTACTTCATATTGATATTAATTCCTCTTCGAAGATATTTCATAAAATTTATAATTTATGAGATTTCTCATAGTTGATAAGACATGTTATATACTTTATTTCATATATGTTTTACAACATATCTCATGTATTCTATGAAATATCTGATAAAATATGTAAGATATCTTAAAAGCTGAATAAATATAAATATGGCTTACACATCATGCAATGATTTATATATTTTCAATGCAGTTAATAAATGAAATGCAAATCAGTTGCCAGCTTTCAGCTTCAAGCCTCAACATTGAGGAAGATTACAACAATAATAGATATCGCTGAAACGAATTTTACGCAAATAATGAATGAAAGGATATGGAATAAATGCAAATGAGACAAAGTCTCTACAAAAACATGGTAAAAACAAGCAAAGGAAAAACAACGCTTTTGTTGTTGTTTTTCATCTTGAATTCACAATGAGGCCTCCAACAATGAGCAAGTTTGTTTTTAGGGTGACTGACAGAATCCACACACTGTGCTTTAATTGATAGCATACGCTTGTATTACGGCAGGAATCCAATTTGGAATGGCTTCTTTAATTCCCAAATCATCATAATTCTAACAGTTCACGCCTCGATATACTGATATAACTGAAATATTGGCGAAATTAGCATTAAACACCATTAAATCAATCAAGCAAGCAGAATGTGAATAATTAGATAACAATAGTGAATAGGTAGATGGCGAATATGGAAAAGGTAAATGAAGAATAGGGAATATGTAAAGAATGGGGATTGATTATTTGACCCAAGGATCAAAGGTCAAGGTCACACAAAGGTCATTATGGTATGCGACACATCGTCTCATGATGATTCACCAAAACGCCAATATCTTGAGTCAAAAGAGGAAAAGGTTCTGTCTGGAACTAGTAAAGGGCTACGCCGTGCGCAGCATGATACGACCGCAGCAGGTCGACCACTGAAATTTGAATAAGTGTAATTTCAATTAAATGTGGACACAGTAAAGACCTTGACACGGTAACTAAATGAACACAATACAGAGCCTGACACAGTAATTTGCTGGACACAAACTAGGGAAAATTAAAATTTGGCCATTTTGATCCTGAAAGCTCAGAAACTGTAAGAATGACGCTAAATCTGTTGACATATTACTGATTGCTTACATCAAGATGAATCCAAAGAAGGAAATATCATCAAAATCCGATTAGAGATAAAAATCTTACATATTTTCAAAAATTACAATTTTGGCCCTTTGATCCCTTATAGCTCGGAAACCATAGGAGCTACAATAAATCTATTGCCATACATCTAAAAGCTTATAACAATAGGAATCTAAAGAAAAAATTCCCATCGAAATCCGATGAAAACAAAAATAAGTAATCTGCACATTTGCAATTTTGGCTCAGTTTGGCTAATTATAGCTCTGAAAGGAAACAAGTTATCAAAAATCAAATAGTTAAGCGCTATGTTAATTTTTCATAAGGTATCCATTGAAAAAACTGCATCAAAATTGGGACGAGAAATAAAAAAAAATTCTTAAGATTCACCCTTTTTGGGCCCATTTACATCATGAACGGTACATGCGACGTGAAATCCGTTGACACACTACTGATTGGAAATTTCCTCAGAAGCACACTGAAAGAAACCCCATCAAATTCCGATAATTAATAAAAATTATACAGTACATTATGTGAAAACACCAAATTTGGCCCCCGTTTTTAAACGGGAGGGGCCATAAAATCCAAAACCACTCCAAGCCTTCCTTATGTGCCAAGGAACAACTAGAACTTAAGTTATTGTGTCTACAGACAACGACGACGACAACAACAGCGCCATACCATTTTACGGCCTCAATTTTTTTGCGTATAAAAAAAATCAGTAATTTTGAGCACAAGGTCAGAGGTCGATGTCAAAAGAAGACCATTATAGCACACTACACACTGTCTCATAATGATACGCACAACGACATGCCAAATATCCTATGTATTGACTAAAAGGTCGACAGCTAACAATTTCAGTAACTTGACGTCAAAGTCAAAGGTCAAGTAGTTGTTCGCGTCTGTAGTTCATAAAATTATTCAGTTTTCATTCTTTAATTGGTGAGCGGTACCTATTTAATTGCCCATGTCTCTCGGGATCTTGGGACTCTTCTAGGCAAGTCGATCTGCTTTTAAGGCTAGGGAACAGGGGAAGGTATGTAATTATAGTTTTCATAACGAGAAAGAATTGTATATCGATGGATATCAAATAGAGTTATGTAATTTCAAAATATAATAAACGAGCCTCTGGCGAGTTTATTATATTTGAAATTACATAACGAGAGTTGATATCCAGCGATATACAATTCATTCGAGTTGTTAAAACTATTTCTCTTATGATATTCATAAATCAATGCAGTGTCGAACTGTTGTTTTTGTTTCAAATAACAACACTGTTGCTAGGAAACGTTAATCACGGCCAACGAGATTTCATAGTGTTCAAATCGAAACTGCGAAAAAGAAACAGCACATTACGCATGATGTGTTATTAATTGGCGCTACACAAATGAAATTCCCGTAAAAGCAATTCGACAAGTTCATATCTAACAGCTTAAAAGTCTCGTTGTGTACCACAAATAACTATTCGTGCAAGAAATAGATAATAAGCGTGCATCATAAGAGAAAATCTTCATCGCTCATCTTGGGATTCTTTCGTAAAAATACAACAAATTTAAGGTAGCTCTTGCTGTTTCCTGGCTATAAGGGTTCAAAAGGGTCAAAATAGAATTTTTTCATAATGTGTGAAATTTGTATTTTTCATGGGACTTAAATGATATTTTTTTCTATGGATTCTGCTTATTGTAAGCTTTTCATAATATGTCATCGAATTTAATGTAGCACTTTCTGTTGCCAAGCTACATGTATAATTGGCTGAAGGGCCAAAACTGCAATTTTTCACAATATGTTAAATTTTCATTTTTATCGGCCTTTCATGGGGTTCATTGCTTCAAATCCCTCTCGACATAAGGTTTATGTAATCTGTTTAAGGATTTGATATGCCTTTTGGTGTTTTTGAGTTACAGGTGCTAAACAAGACAAAAATTACGGCCATCATACATTGGGGCAGATTTTGTCAAAAAATAAGTATACAATCGGGCAGAAATAAATTTTGCAATGGGAATGATGATGTTAATGTGACTACTGGTGACGTTTGTACAGAATCTTCTATGTTCTTGAAGCAAAATGGTGGACGCAGCTAAATGTCCTATGATCAGACATGAAGGCGAAAGAGCCTTAAAATAGCTGCTTCTCTTTTCCTTATTATTTCAACATCTACAAATTCTGCATTTTTCCCTTTCATGTAATAAACAAACTGTATTGTACTATGTACATCAAAATGATTATGTGCACCAAAATGAAAACGGTTTAAATAATATTTATTTCAACAAACGGTAAACTCCAGAACAACAAACCAATCCCTCCAATTCATCAGGTTCATTCCAGAACAGACATACATATGAATGTGCTACATTTCTATAGTTTAGAATATTTCAGGTAGTTCTAAATCATTTTTAAACTGGACAAGTAGCTGCATTTTTCTGTATTTTTTTAAAAATAAAATACATGTATGATGTTTCTGCCCCCTTGAATCATTCAGTCTACTTTTGTGCATCCCCCATTGAACTGCTTTTTGTCGCCCCATTCAGTTATGAATCTGCCCCATTGTAAATCAGTGAAAATTACAATTGTGCAAGTATCCTATACAAATGTATTTGATTTTTTTATTGGATTTCAATTGGACTTTTTTCTTTGGATTCCTTTTGATGTAAGCTTTCAGCGGGAGTCAACAGGTTTTCCTCAGCTCTTGCCATTTCCAAGCTATAAGGCATCACTATGCGTCCGTCGTCCGTCCGTCCGTCAACAATTTCAAACATCTTCTCCTCTGAAACCGCTAAGCCAAATTAAACCAAACTTGGCCTGAATCATCATGAGGGTACGGCTTCTCAAACTGATGTTCAGTTTGTCCCTCTGTCGAACAACATGGCCGCCATTGCTAAAAATAGAACATAGGGGTAAATTGCAGTTTTTGGCTAATACACAAATGTAACTCGAAAAACGTTACAGATATCAAAAATCTGACGTGGGATAAAAATGATCAGCATGATGAGATCTATCCACTGTGAAAATTTGAAGAAAATCTGAAAACCCATCTCGGAGTTATAGCCTTTTTTCCGTTAAATTTTCAAAATTTTGCAAGTCTTCAAACATCTTCTCCTCTGAAACCGCTATGCCAAATTAAACCAAACTTGGCCTGAATCATCATCAGGGTATGGCTTCTCAAACTGATGTTCAGTTTGTCCCTCTGTCGAACAACATGGCCGCCATTGCTAA
>MJUU01072717.1:293656-309383 GCA_002080025.1 Modiolus philippinarum
AAAAATCCCATCAAAATCTGATGTAAAATAAAGATTTTACATATTTCTAAAAATTGCAATTTTGGCCCTTTTGACCCCTAATAGCTCGGACACGGTAAGAGCTACGTCAAATCTGTCGACATACTTCCATAAAGCCTACAATGAGAGGAATCTAAAGAAAAAAAATCCCATTGAAATTGGGTGAAAAATAAAAATTTTAGGTAATCCGCATGTTTTCAATTTTTCCCCAGTTGGGCCCCTCGTAGCTTGGAAAAGGAACAAGTTATCAAAAATCTAATGGTGCAGCGCAATGTTAATTTTTCATAAGGAATCCACTGCAAAAAACTGCATCAAAATCGGACTAAAAATGAAAAAAAATTAAATTTTGAAATTTGCCCCCTTTGGGCCCCATTTATCTCGTGAACGGTACATGCCACATGAAATCCGTTGGCATACTTCACAATGACCAAAACTAAGCCAAGCCTTCCTTTTGTGCCAAGGAACTTCATAAGGATTGGTCAACTGAAACTAAAGTTATTGACCAAAAACAAAAGTGTCTACAGACAACGACAACGAAGACACCCAGATGACAGCACCATACCATTATACGACCGCAAAAATTTTTGCGGTCGTATAAAAATAGAACATAGGGGTAAATTGCAGTTTTTTGGCTAATAACTCCAAAACCGTTACAGATATCAAAAATCTGACATGGGGTAAAAATGATCAGCATGATGAGATCTATCCACTGTGCAATTTTGAAGAAAATCTGAAACCCATCTCGGAGTTATAGCCCCTTTTCCGTTAAATTTTCAAAAATTTTTTCTTTTTAATTTTTTATTTCAAAAAGTGTAACAGATAGAGGTCAAGTGTAAATTGCAAAAATGTTCAGCATATCAAGATCTACCCACCCTGATATTTTGAAGAAAATCCATAAACCCTTGTAGGAGTTAATGCCCTTTTTTCACCGAATTTTTAAATTTTTCGTATTTTCCATCTTTTATTTCCAAAACTATAGAAGATGAAGGTTAAGTGTAAATTGATGAAATATTTTCCATGCTGTGGTGACTTCAAAACGTTCCTTGACCGCCATTTTCAAAATGGCTGCCTAAAAAGGCGGGAAAATTCAACATTGTCTGATTTCAATGAAATTTGGTTTCCAAATAGATATTGATGTTGCGACTTCAAAACCGGTGTTGAAAATTGTTTGTTGACCGCCATTTTCAAAATGGCCGCCAAAATAGACGGGAAAATTCAACATTGTCCGATTTCAATTGGTTTCCAAATTGGTCTTGATGTCGTAACTTCAAAATTGATGTTACAAATTGTTCGTTGACTGCCATTTTTAAAATGGCCGCCAAAAAAGGCAGGAAATTCAACATTGTCCAATTTCAATGAAATTTGATTTCCAAGTAGATATTGATGTTGTGACTTCAAAACAAATGTTAAAAATTGTTTGTTTACTGCCATCTTGACTTCAAAACTGGTGTCGAAAGTGGTCCTTAGCAAGACCATTTTTGTCAAAAAAAGCCGAACAAAGAAATATAGTAAAACATGATTAGACTTTAAAAACAGTTCAAGATACTGGAGGTGTTTGAGCTAAGAAAGTTTGAGAAACTGAAGATCAACTGTATAACTTACAATGTTACCTTGATTGTGGCAACTGAAGCCAGGTGAGCGATACAGGCTCCTGGGAGCCTCTGGTTGTGTCAAACTAATTACTGTGTCAAGATCCTTACTATGAACATCTAATTACTGCTTCAATATCTTTATGTATCAACATTCACTTAAAATTAACTTTGTTTAAATCTCAGTGGTCAACATGCTGCATTTGTATTATGCTGTGTTCGGTGTATCCCTTTATTTTTTGTAGCTCAGGCTATAACTTGCCATATGTCATAATGTGGAATATAAATGTTGTATCCAAACTCAGCCTATCGCATAAAACCAGTTTTTTTATCAGTTTGAATGATTCAATCAATCTATAGTAAATACTGTGATGTTATTGACCTGTTCAGAACTGAAACTATACATAACATTTTTAAGAATCAGAAGTCAGAATAATTAGTTTCCATACATCTTTGAACAGTTCACTACGATTGATCATACAAATCAACTCCTCCTGTTTGTCTATACTGAATTTTGTCTTTGGAAAAACTGAATATCTACATTTCCAAACATAAAATTCAATACTGTGAAAGTGCTATTTTTCGTGGGGTTCCAATTTTCGTGGATTAAGTTCCCAACGAAATGCATTTTTCCGTAGAATTTTGATGCATTGAATTTGAAACCACGAATTTATGTACCCACGAAATAGTGATATTTATGGAAACCAAGAAAACTGATGTCCACGAAAAAAAGTACTTCCACAGTATTAGAAGGAAGTAGTAGAGGAAATTTTCTACTTTTGTTAGATAATATCTAACTGCATATTGATATTCTTTAGTTCAATATATTTAGCTGAAATGGTGATTTGGTTCAAATAGCAAACTTCTGCCTTTATTTATCCTTGATGCATTAAAATATCTGTGTGAAGAATCTATATAAAAATAAACAAATGTATACATAAAAGTTTAATAAAGTTGATTTTTACAACAAATAAAACATAACTTTGTATTGATTGAGTTATTGTATACTTTTAACAAGAGTATGGAAAAACTAGGAATTTCCAAAAGCAATGTTTTATACAGAAGATAAATAAAACCATGTCTAAAACATAAGTATAAAATATTTATCACAAATTAGATATTTCAATTCTATAACTATATATATTCTCACAGCTTCACAATATGAAGTATTTTCTCAATTTCTTGTAAATTTGCATAATGAGACATTTCTACTTTGTCCCTTTTGGGTAATTTATCTACCTTTAACCATAATTCATAATAGACCTTTTTACGATAACTGCATTCCCACTATTTTGAGTGGTAAATGATAAGTTCCCGCCAAAAATGATGTCATAGGACAATTAATTAAGACGTCATATATATTATGACATTGCATTTTACAAATTCAAAGGCATATGAACGAATGTGCAAAATTCAGGACTGCAATTATCGTGAAAGGGTCTATTGTTATTATGATGGAACTATAATCTTAGTCCTACTACAAATGTATATTCTTAATTAAGTCCTTATACAAATTAATTACAATATTTCTGATCAAAATTTGTAATATCATTATCATATAATTAAATTCAAATTACAATAAGTGTGGAAAAACATGACCATTGATCTGGCTACAATCTAAGTCATATAATGAGGTATAAAGTATGTGATTAACAATTTGTTGGTGATAGAAAGAAATGCTGTATAAAATGCTTAACAACTTGCCAAGAAAAAACTTAAAACATATAATGGACCAAGCGAAAATTTGCACTGAATGAACAAAATATGTTTGAATTTGTAGTATAAATTTTGAATTCTGCTGATATCAGTTTTACCATTTTTATCTCATTTGTTCATGAATATCTAACAAATAAAAAAATAAACGGGTATTACTTCACACCAAAACCAGCAAAGGTAAGGGTGCTGCATGAAAATGATATTCCTTAATTCTTATAGACTTTGTAAAATTCTATTTCATGAAAACAAAATGCTAGAAATATTTGTTTTAGAATTCTAGCTTCATGAATTCCCTCTAACTTGAAAAACTATTCAAACAAACAGTGGTGAAGACTGCTAAAAATTAAATACTTTCATTGTGATATATAAAAAGTATCGAATGTTTATAATGTAAAGAATTGGTTATGATGAATGAGAATTGAATTGGTAACCACAAAAGGATTTGATCTCTGTGAAACAACTAGCTGTCAGAATAAACAAGCATCAATGACAATATATTTTGCTCCAGAAAAGTCTATCCACCGTGGGAGGTTTTCTCACAACTGCACTATTTGTACATGATTACAGTAGAACTTCAATGGCTCGAACTGCAATAACTCGAACACCATGGATGCCTCAACCCTTTTTGTGGTCCCTTTGTTCAAGTTTAAACATAGTTCGACCTCGATATCTTGAACACCCGGTTGCCTCGAACTAGTTTGAACAGTCCTTTGGGTGTCGAGCCATCGAAGTTCGAATGTATATACATTTGGAAATATAAATACAGACATAAATTTATTCTCAATTTATAAGTGTAAGGACAATGATAAGATAATATGATAGATGTTATCATATATTTACTGTGATGTAAAGCTAATGGCCCACACTGATGACATACTATAAAGGGACTTTTCAAATTAAGGCTAAAACCTATTCGTAAGTCTTTTATTTTGCATGCTGTTGGCCTTAAAAGATGGCCTTTTAAATATACAAATTTTTCTGGAAAAAATTATTTTGCGGTATATATCATATTGGAAAAATTCAAAATATCCCTTGCAAAAACTTAATAGTCAGTTTCAAAATTATTTATCAAAATTAATAGAATAAACTAGTCAATGATCAAATATTTTTTATTTAAACTAATATTTCACTCCTTTATATGCGTCGTATCAGAGATAAGACAATCAAGCTTTCTGTAAATCAGTAAAATTTGTGTCATTCATATAAATGTATATTTTCAAAACAAGTTCTTTTTGTGGCTAATTACATGTTGTATAATTGTATGCTTCTGGATTTACTTTTAGCGTTTAGTCATGATTTCATGATTGGATGAATCAATTCTTTTTTACTTAGCTGTTTTGCTTATCAACTGATTAGTCCATGATTTTACACACATGTGCCTTTTTTATGATCCAAACAGCTAGGTATTACAATGTCAATAATGGTGACAGATATGTTTCAAATGTCCTTTGCATTTAATAGCTTGCTTTCAGAGATATAATATATTTGTATCAACGAAAGAAAATCAAGAAAGAATTCCGATGCATCTAGATAAATATTTCCATTCATCTAAAGAGGTCTGTTTCATGATACATTTAGTGATTGTTAATCTTTCTTAGCATTTCTCCGGCAGCCCAGATTTAATGGAATAGGGAAAATTTGGATATCTGCAATTCAGTTTATCAACTTTGTATGATGATAAATTTCAAAATTTTTGTTTTGATTAAGGCATCTACAATGACATTGACAATCAATATAAATTGTAGACTACAGGTCATATGGCATTTTGAGTCTGGACTTATGCAATTGTTATGTAAACATACTTATGATTGAAATTCCATTAATTTTACCCAGGTAATACACATTCACTTTCAACAGATGAGATTTGTCCTTGTGATTCTCATTACAACTCTAAATGGCACATGGATATTGATTAAGCCTACTGATTTAATGGCATTGTCAGCATGAACAATAATTGCTATGTGATCTTGATGTGAATTAATCATTTTTGTTTTTCTGGTGAAGTTTGCTTGTAAATTGTGGCATGTGATTGTAGTTCCTGGCCATTGTAGGTGTTTGCTGTTTTCCTGTTTTTGTAATTTGATGTGAATTAATAACAATTGATATTTTGTGATTACTGGAACAGCTTAGAAAATAGTAACACTTACAGAGTGTAAATACTAACTAGACTTAATATCACATCGTTATGAATAAAAAATAATTCATGGCATCTGTTGTGGAAGATTTTACCATGAACATAATCTTTATAAATTAATGGAATGTCCCTTTTTCTTTTTGAACAGTATTCACTGATAAACCTAAAAATAGACACTGAAACAAATGTCATATGTAGTAACTATTTGCATTTAGTGAATTACAAGTCATTTGTAAACTGTTAGATATCTGTTGATACAATTTTATCCTCTATAACCAGAGAAATAGCCACAATATAATCTTTTGCCTCACTGTAGCTTGGAAAAACTTTTATGAAAATACTGTAGAACTATCACAAAATCTTTAAAAAACAAACAAATGTCATGAAAGTATAAAATGACCCATGATTCATATGTTGTTGAATTTTACATATGGTTCTTTGAAATAGGTTTCTTCTAATAAGGAAGAAATGCATTTTATTTTACATATAATTTATCACATTTGTATTTACAATTCAGATACATACAAATTATTTGTTCAGCTCTTGGAAAACAATATTCTAAAGAAATTACGAAGATATCACCTAACATATACAATAAAGATTAACTGAATGTCTAAAAGTACATGTAAGTACAGGTCTTTGATATACAATAAACATAAATTTATTCTATCATTTATATGATCTAAATCAGAAGTCCAGAAAATCCACTTACTCAATTTGTTGTGATGTAGTGTTAACAAATCCCTTTAAAGCAACTCTTCAAGCACTGCTACAATTAATTCATGGGCACAAAATTCAAATTATGCCTTGTAAGTTTATGAGGGCATCCACTTAACTTGATTACTTGAGTATCTAAATAGTTCCCTTATAAGTTTATGGGTGTTCGTTTCACTTAAACATTGACACAGAATTCAAATATTGTCATTCACTCAATGAATGTTTATGGTAGCATTAGCACAGAGTTAAATGAGTGCCATTTAAAATCTATTGGTGTCTTATAGTGAAGACTAAGACTACACAAACTTGCCTCTTATAGTGTAAACATTTTATGGCACTTTCAAAAGGAAAACAACCTCATTCACAATGAAGATTTAAAAATAAAATAACTGGAACATAAGCACTTATGTTTGTAGAAGTAATACACTTTCTAGAGTCTTAAGTCAAAGAACCATATTGAACAAAATAACTTTAGTCGAGGTGTATAGAACAATATAAATATTTTATACAGTGTTTCAGACTTTTATCACCACAATCCTTTAAAAATTGATTTTCATACTTGTACAGAACAATAGCTAACATTTCTAGTGTATAACTGCCTGATATGGTGTTAATTGACACTAGAACAAAATAACATGCTAAATATTTCATAACAAAATGAAATTTTCTTTTAAAACAGTTCTACAAATTTGATATTTGTAAGTCAAAACAAATAAACTCTTGCTACCATTCTGAAATAATTATTGTCGTTCTGTAAGTCAACACAAATAAAAACTTTTGCTACCATTCTGAAATAATTATTGTAGTTCTATCCTAAACCATTTGCTCTTCATTCCTAAGTTTCCGTTTTTTCAATATCGGATTGTCAGAATCGGCTAAATTCTTTATTTGACATTGTTCATAATCCACTCTCATTGTTGCCAATGCTTGTGTCATCTCTTCCTGTAATGTTAAAACAATTATCATAATTATATGTTACTTTCTTACCAATAGGAACAGATTATTAAATGATGCACAGTCTAAATCTTATTTATGAGTTACATGTATGTTAGCCTAATACCGTTGAAATCATCTGCTGCATAAAGTTTCCTATAATTTATATTTCATGGTATGCAGTTTTTGCAACATCAAGATGGTTGTGAATCAGAAATGCCAATATGTTCCTCAAATCGGTCATTTTCAGCATCTGATGACTAGAAAATGAAGGATAAACATGAGATCACACTTGTTATCAGGGGACTAATAAACCAGAGGCTCCCAGGAGCCTGTATCGCTCACCTGGTTTTCATTTGCCACAATCAAGCTAACATTGTAAGTTATACAGTTAAACTTCAGTCTCTCCAACTTTGGTAGCTCAAACTCAACCAATTTTTGAACTGTATTTAAAGTCTGATCATGTTTTACTATATGTCTTTGTTGGACTTTTTTGACAAAAAACATTCTTGCGAAGGACCACTTTTGACACCAGGTTTGAAGTCGAGACATCATTATGTAAATGGCGGTCAACAACAATTTTTAACACCATAAAGTTGCAAAATCAATATCTATTTGGAAACAAAATTTTATTGAAATCAGACAATGTTGAATTTTCCCGCCTTATTTGGTGGTCATTTTGAAAATGGCGGTCAATGTACAATTTTCAACACCGGTTTTGAAATCCCAACATCAATTTCTATTAGGAAACCAAATTTCATTGAAATCAGACAATGTTGAATTTTCCCGCCTTTTTTGTCAGCCATTTTGAAAATGGCAGTCAATGAACAATTTTTAACATCAGTTTTGAAGTTGCCACATCAATACCTATTTGGAAACCAAATTTCATTGAAATCAGACAATGTTGAATTTTCCCGCCTTTTTTGGCGGCCATTTTGAAAATGGCGATCAACGAAAAATTTTTAACATCACAACATCAATATCTATTTGGAAACCAATTTTTATTGAAATCGGACAATGTTGCATTTTCCCGCCTTTTTTTGGCGGCCATTTTGAAAATGGCAATCAAGAAACAATTTTCAGGTAGCAGTATACAGTTTCGGTCACAATCTCTAATTCCCACCCCCAAATTATAGAATAATCAAAATGAAGGGAGTTTGATTGGTTGTTGTGAGAGGATAACTAAAGTGACTAAAAATTCTTAATAAATATTTGAAAGTGACTTACTGTCTGTCCATTTTGATTTACAATAAGTGTTGTTTAGAGGCTTTTAGGAAGGTCAAGGTAGGGGTTAATAATTGTGCCGTTTGAGAAAAAATGTAAACATACCAGCCCGACTTCGAACAAAAATTACTATAAAAACTTCATGGAAGGGACCCCTGTTGCTGTTGGTATTTTTGGTCTAGGAGCATAGTACTTGAGAAATTTTACCATGGCTATTGGCTATCATTCGCAGGAAATGTGCGTCGGGTTGTCGAAATGCTCCAAAATACATGTATTTTTGTGCCTTGTCTACCACCCCCTACTGTTTTATNTTTTTTGGCGGCCATTTTGAAAATCCCGCCCAACAAACAATTTTCAACACCAGTTTTGAAGTCGCCACAGCATGGCAAACATTTCATCAATGTACACTTAACCTTCATCTTCTATAGTTTTGGAAATAAAAGAAGAAAAATACAAAAAATTAAAAAATTTGGTGAAAAAGGGCAATAACTCCTACAAAGGGTTTCTGATTTTCTTCAAAATTTCAGGATGGATAGATCTTGATATGCTGAACATCTTATCAATTAAAAGTTGACCTCTATCTGTTATAGTTTTTTTGATAAAAAATAAAAAATATCACAATTTTGAAAATTTTACGGAAAAAGGGCAATAACTCTAAGATGGGTTTTCAGATTTTCTTCAAAATTGCAGGGCTGGTAGATCTTGCCATGCTGATCATTTTTACTCCGTCAGATTTTTGATATCTGTAACAGTTTTTTGAGTTATTTGCAAAATACAGCAATTTACCCCTATGTTCTATTTTTAGTAACAGCAGCCATGTTGTTTGACCCTCGGACTAATCGAACACAATTTTGAAACTGCATACCTTGGTGATGATTCAGGCCAAGTTTGGTTACAATTCGCCCTGCAGTTTCAGAGGAGAAGATTTTTGAAATTGTTGACGGACAGACGGACAACGGATGGACGATGGACGCAAAGTGATGGCAAAAGCTCACTTGGACTTTTAGGCCAGGTGAGCTAAAAACACAAAGATGGAGGCCTTTGTTTTTCCAAGCATATAACATTCTTAAATTTTCAAAGTCCAATCAAACAGGAAGTTAAAACCACAGTGCAACAATTAAATGCTCACATCACACAACTCTTAACAAGAGAGTATTTGCAGAATTTGGTGATGGACATGGGTGTTCACATATATCCCTAACTCACCAAGTGGGGATAAAATTAGAAATCTAAACTTGGTCGAAATTAAGAATAGCAACATTCATTTAAATCTAAAATAGATAGAAGTTCTCAAATATATCTTAATCTTCAATATGTTTAACCCTAGTACTGCCGGCTATATTTAGATTATTCACTACTGCTGCTGCCGTGATGTCAATTAAGCTCTGCATCTCTCTGTGCCAGCTTGTTTTGATAAATTTTATTATTTAACCCCATGTTAATATTTTGTCAATTTAATCAATGATCTGTTGTTTTTTTGTAATAACATTCAATGTATTTATTTTCCAGAATTGAACAGGCTTCTCCATGTTGAAAAAAATATAATTTTATGTTGAGTATTTCTTGAAATACATCAAATAAAAGGATACAAACAATGTTTTGTTGTTTTATAATTTATTTATTGAAAATTAAATAAGGTTAAAAGCAAGATGGGTTTATATCATCTATTTCTTTTATTCCCGTGCGATTATATCGTGAAAATGTTGTTCCAAGTAATATTTTTCCATTTTGGGAAAAAGGGGGATCAAATTTTGACAGTCCTAGGTTCAAGAAATCTGCCACGTACCTGTTCGTCTTATTTGATTTATCCCCAAAATGCAAACCTGTGCAAAAGATAATCAATAAAATCATCAATCGTGTCCTGATTATCCTTAATTATAAATTTTCAACGATTTCTTTGTCAACCGGGAGAGCACATGTTTCTCTATTTTTCCCAGATCCAAGAACCCACGAACTGCGCGATTTATTCATTATTTTCCGTGTCATCCTCGTCAAAACTCAAATATTAATGCCCAGAATCACCGTTTGTAACCTATTCCCCTAAAAAATCGCGATTTTTAGCCTCAAATAGCTCCCATCACACGTCAGCGTCAACAACTCCATCTTCGACTTAGTACACAAACAATGTGTAATTTCCACATACATTTATTTCCGAATGGAGTATCGTAGAGAGCCAATGAAAACAGTTCTGTATAGGAAATTCCTTCCTCTGACGCATTGTTTACATGTTACAAAAATAACCGCACAATTTCATTGGTCGAAAGCGAAAATCCCGACCTAATATAGAAAGTCTATATATTGACGACCGGCAGTGAAAGAAATACAGGAAGTAGTCAATAAATCGACGACCGGCAGTAAACAAAACTTATCTGGGTCGTTGATATAGTGATGTCCTGCAGTACTAGGGTTAATATGGGAATGAATTGTTTTTACCTGTACATCCTGCCACATATCTTCATCTTCTTTAAGTATCTTTGCAGAAAACAATGGAGTATCTGGTACAACAGTGTGATCCTGAAATGATTAAATTAAGTACTACATAGTATATAAAGAGAAATTGTCTTATAAAACTATGACTCTGTGGAATTTCATGATAATGTCTTTTTTCATTTGTGATAGTCATAAAATTTTCCTAATTAGAAACAAAAGTAAAAAGTTGTATCCTAGACTTCAGAGTTTCTTGGACAATTTTTATGTGCTTTTTAAGTATAGACTTGACAGCAACCAACCAACTGTGAAAAAAATGGAGTTTTTAGTTAGTTCAATTTTTAATGTGAAGGTAAAAAATGGAACATTCACTTCAATGTTTGTTAGGCATCCTCCGCAGAAGTCACATAGCTGTTTTTATTGTCATAAATGTAATTCAAGTGCAGAAACTGCAGCTTAACTCTTAGCAGGCGAAGATGATATGGCCATCCCTTCTTTCTTACTTTTGTCATTTTTAAATGTTTTTAAATTTGTATATTTTTGTGATTTTTACTTTTTAATCATGGCCGACTATACCATTTTTATTCTGTTCTATAGTTAATTTGTGGCCACTGCACAACATATATTTTTATATAATGATACAATACTTACTGAAATCCATTTATTTGACATAACATCTCGTATAGTCAGTCTTTCTTCTGGAACTGTTTTCAACAAACCTCGTATTAAATCTTTTGCTGGAGTGAAAAAATATACAGAACCATTTTAAGAAACAAAAGATAATTCCTTATGAAGTTTGCTAATTTTTTTTCTTTTGTTATCTCCCCGCTTAGCGAAAGCGGGGGGATTATGTAATGCAGTCCGTCCGTATGTATGTACGTACGTACATGCGTTTGTAATGCTCCCCAATAGCTCTGGAACTATAAGAGATACAAATTTGAAACTGGGCACCATACTAGAGTATGATCAGAAGTAGTGCACTGTGGATGCAGAATTTAGGTCAAACGCCCTAGGGACAAATTATGGGCGAAAACGAATTTTCGCGATATCCAATAATCGAGGAAATTTCCAAGGCCATTTGGGCTAGAAAGTTGAAACTCGGATATGGACTCACATATTATGTAGCAATTTCACAGAGGGTATCGGACCTTTGGTATGACCCCTCAGGGCATGGCCTCTAGGGGGTCCAAAAAACGAAAAAATCGATTCCGCTGGAACTCCTCTTACACCTTAAATTGCAGAAACCTTGTAATAAGGGTATAAACAACACTATAAAAGTTGTCTGTGACGATGGTTTCGGAATTTTGAAATTTGCCCTCAGGGGAGAAAAATGAGTGAAAATGTATTTTGAGATATCCATTAATAAGTGAAATCTTCTGAAGTATTCATATTTGGAAGCTGAAACTTTGTATGCAAGTTCGATTAAATGCATCTCATTTACTGATTAGAGCGGACTTTTGGTATGACCCCTGGGGGCATGCCCTTAAGGGGCCAAAAAATGTTAAACAATTAGTACTCATCAGAACGACTGGAACTCTATGTATAATTTCGATTTTGTGGTTTCTATTTTCATGAGGAATTATTGATATTGCTCTTTGAATACGTTCTAAGCTATTGGAATTTACAACCCGGTGCCAAATTTGGTAAATTTCCTGAAAATGTCAAAGACAAATAATTTTTGAAATTTCAACATGACGTTTTATAATTAAGCAATATTTTAATGTCATCAGCTAGTATGAAATTTGGATTTCAAAAATATGATTCTAATTTTGGTAAATTTCCTGAAACTCTCAAAGACCAATTATTTTTTGGAATTTTACCTAGCAACCATATCTTTTTTGATGCTGTATAGTTTTAATTATCATTTTCAATGGTCAGATTGCAAAAAACCTTGATTCTAATTTTGGTAAAGTTCCTGAAACTCTCAAAGACCCATTATTTTTTGGAATTCTACCTAGCAACCATATCTTTTTCAATTATTTAGAGTTATAATGATGAATTTCAACTGTCAGGTTGAAAAAATCTTTGATTCTAATTTTGGTAAATTTCCTGAAACTCTCAAAGACCCATTACTTTTGGGAATTTTACCTAGCAACCATATCTTTTTTTATGCCTTTTAGATTGAATAATCATTTTCAATGGTCGGATTGCAAAAAACACTTATTCTAATTTTGGTAAAGTTCCTGAAACTCTCAAAGACCCATTATTTTTTGGAATTCTACCTAGCAACCATATCTTTTTCAATTATTTAGGGTTATAAGGCTGAATTTCAACTGTCAGGTTGCAAGAATCTTTGATTCTAATTTTGGTAAATTTCCTGAAACTCTCAAAGACCAATTACTTTTTGGAATTTTATCTAGTAACCATATCTTTTTTGATGCCTTATAGTTTCAATGATGATTTTCAATAGTCAGATTGCAAAAATCTTTGATTCTAATTATGGTAAATTTCCTGAAACTCTCAAAGACCTACTATTTTTTGGAATTCTACCTAGCAACCATATCTTTTTCAATACCTTACAGTACTGAAGATCATTTTCAATAATCAGACTGCAAAAGACTGATTCTAATTTTGGTAAATTTTCTGAAACTCTCAAAGACCGATTTCTTTTTGGAATTTTACCTAGCAACCATATCTTTTTTGATGCCTTATAGTTTCAATGATGATTTTCAATAGTCAGATTGCAAAAATCTTTGATTCTAATTATGGTAAATTTCCTGAAACTCTCAAAGACCTACTATTTTTTGGAATTCTACCTAGCAACCATATCTTTTTCAATTCCTTACAGTACTGAAGATCATTTTTAATAATCAGAGTGCAAAAGACTGATTCTAATTTTGGAAATTTTCTGAAACTCTCAAAGACCGATTTCTTTTTGGAATTTTACCTGGCAACCATATCTTTTTTTATGCCTTATAGTATCAGTGATCATTTTCCATAGTCAGATTGCAAAAATTTTTGATTCTAAGTTTGGTAAATTTCCTGAAACACTCAAAGATACATTATTTTTTGGAATTCTACCTAGCAACCATATCTCTTTCAATTCCTTACAGTAAAAATGATGATTTCAACAGCCAGGTTGCAAAAATCTTTGATTCTAATTTTGGTAAAGTTCCTGAAACCCTCAAAGACCCATTATTTTTTTGAATTCTACCTAGCAACCATATCTTTTTGGTGTTTTACAGTTACGATGATTAATTTATGTTCAAAAACACTTAAGAACAACAATAAAAGCGTTGTTCCATTGCTTATTTACCATGTATTTGTAGAGACTTTGTCTCATTTGCATTTACTCCATATCCCTTCATTGATAACTTGTCTTTTTTTACAAGGGGAGGGGGTCCAAAAAGGGGTAGCGGGGGGATCACAATCTTTGATTGGCTGTTTTTCATTTGTTTTGTTTTGATTGTCAAAAAATACAATTTAATAAATTACAACAGTTTTATGTTGATTTTTGGTGAATGACTTGATAATGATGGCTAACAGACTTGTTCCATGCTCCTCTGTAAAAATTCTTGCTAGAGACTCCAACTACTAACATTCAAGTCTGCCACAGGTAACTATATTTAAGCTATGGACATAAAAAGTCTTTCATAAAAATCTTTAAGCTTATTGAGATTAAAAGATATTCCAAGTTACTTCAAAAAGGGGTTACATGACAAAAGTATCTGTAAATTTTTAATCCAAAAGGAAAATATTATAGTATTGGTTCAAATATTACAGTATTTGTTCCTAATGGAATTAACATTATGAAATAATTGTTCCAAAAAAATCATATAGGCAGAACAAATTTACAATGACAAACATGTAGGAAGTACAGTAGATTAAATGCAGTCTATTTTAAATGACTAGTGCTGCTCATGAGAAAGAAATGACAGCTCACTTGTGGGGTTCATGAGAACATTATGACAAAACCTTTGAGATGTAATGACACAAGACAACCAACAGAGCTAATTTTCAACTTTTCAAATCATTAAAGGGTTTTTCTAGGAATTTTTTTTCATCATCTTTGCCTGCCAAGGGTTAAGATGTACTCCTCTCCTTCAAAAGAGGAATGGAGTAGATTGTAACCTTTGGCTAGCAAAGATGGTTAAAATGTGAAAATCAATAAAAACTACATGTAGTTACCTTCTTTGGAAACTTTACTCCATTCTGGATTTGGAAATTCATATTGACCATTTCGTATTCTTTTTTTCATACCGGGAGATATTGCTGCACCATGATTACTATAAAATGGAGGATAACCACATAATCTGAAAATAAAATTATTAAAATATCAATGTCCAATTAAATACAAATTTAATTCAATCAGGATGCTGTTTTTTGAACTATTCAACATTGCTGACCAAAGATTTGCCCAGACACTTTAGTTTGATGTTTTGAGATCTAAATTTTTTTAATAAGGTAAAAAAGATAATAACTGCACTTGAAAACATCATTGAAGAAGAAATGACTTATAGTAGGACTAGAGAGCAATATATTGGATTCATATAATTTCGATCTTTGATTCAATGAAGCATCAAATGGCTGATAAGCTGGGTTTTTTTATTCAGTCGATCCAAGCAGTGAAAAATGATGCAAACCTGCCAATGAGATAACAAGAGCTGTCACCGAATAGCAGCCAAAGATACCCCCCGCTCATTGAACCCTGAATCGATATGGTAAGTACAAAATTAAGTTGGTGTGGACACAATACAGGTGCGGACACAGTACAAGTGTGGACACAATGATATAATCTTCAAGAAAAAACTTTTCACAAGGGTTCCAATGAAAACACTCTGTATAAATCAGACAAATATAAAATTCACCCTTTTCAGCCTATTTAACATTTTACACATCTACAAATAGTGATCTTCCTTTGTCTAAAGTTTCATCAAAAACCTTCAAGTGGATTAAGAGGAGTTTTGCGTAAGAGGTAACCCATACATAGGGAATCAATGAAAACTCAAAGTTGAATTATCTCCCCTTC
>MJUU01072717.1:329364-347125 GCA_002080025.1 Modiolus philippinarum
TTCAAGCGGAAAATATAGGTCAAAGTGACCTAATTTTGCCTGGATGCTGACCTACCATCAGAGATGCATGCATATGCAAGGTTACATGATCCTACCATGTATAGTGACTGAGATCTGAACTCGTCCGAAAACTTGAATGTTGGTCGTTCAAGCATAAAATGTAGGTCAGATAGACCCAATTTTCTTGGAGGCTGTGAGATAGCCCAAGATGCACCTGCATACAAAGTTTGATGATCCTACCATGCATAGTTGCAGAGATATATACCCAAATACGGACGCGGACGTAGACGTAGACGCAGACGCGGACGCCGGGGGTACTCCAATAGTCCCCCTCAACTTCGTTGAGGCGAACTAAAAATCCATCAAATCAAATTCTGAAATAGGAGGTGCACATCTACATTATGTCATAAAGACTGTGTTAAAGTTTCATTTAAATCTATTAAGTGGTTCAGGAGGAGTAGTGGATAAGAGATGGGTACCCCCTTGTAATGTAATGGCTAAGTCCATGTTTTGCTATGAGAAACCGAGATGGGTACCCCCTTGTATTGTAATGGCTAAGTCCATGTTTTGCTATGAGAAACCCCAAAAATCAATCAAATCAAATTCTGAAATAAAAGGTGCACATCTACATTATGTCATAAAGACTGTGTTAAAGTTTCATCAAAATCCTTTCAGTGGTTCAGGAGGAGTAGTGGATAAGAGATGGGTACCCCCTTGTAATGTAATGACTAAGTCCATGTTTTGCTATGGGAAACCCCAAATATCAATCAAATCAAATTCTGAAATAGGAGGTGCACATCTACATTATGTCATAAAGACTGTGTTAAAGTTTCATCAAAATCTATTCAGTGGTTCAGGAGGAGTAGCGGATAAGAGATGAGTACCCTCAGGTGTAACGGACGGATGGAAGGAAAGACGGATGGATGGACAACCCAATCACTATATACCCCCCACTTTTCAATTGGGGGTATAAATATTATAAGAGGTTACCAAAATATGGACCTAAACGCAAAACTTAACATCGGGATGTACAGACGTACGTATGTTATATACGTACGGACAAGGGTAAATCTTTATGCCCTTTCCACTTTGTAACAGGGCATAAAAATTACATAATGCAGATGAAGCTCAGATAAATCAGAGATGTGCTGGATACATCAAGTAATATGGTTATATATAGAAAAGTTGTCCTATATAGTCTATTTCTCATGTCAGGGTGGTGCAGAAAAAAAAGACATGGAGTCTGTGAAGGCACTTTTTATTGACAACCACCAGTCCACCACCCATAGAATTCCTCTCTATATGGTACAATACAAAACTATGATAACAACAATTAACCACAGTAATTTATGTTAAGTGCCTTCGCAGACCCTGCAAGACTCTTTTCTGGAACCACTCTCAGTGGGACAGTGTAAAACCAAAATTTTTGCTACGAATAAATGTCCACTCTAAAAAATGCAATGTTTGATGGGCATTTATATTAAGAATAAATTCAGTATTTATTTCTCTTCCGAGTTCAACACTCCAGTAAGTCCAGTTTCTGACTAAGCTGTTGCTCAACAAAAGAGTGAACTATTTACCCCTTTCTGTAAATGCAGAGTCTGCTCTTTCTTGAATTCTACTAAACAGTTCACCACCCTCCATGCTGAAAGTAGACAACAATAAATTTACACAGTTGAAAATTTATCATAAAAATACTACATATCCTTTCATTTTTCCTATATATCATTCAATTTTTATTTTTATTATGCCTTTATATATTGACTACTAGTATATAATAAATAAATAAATCTATTTCAGTAAACAAATGTCACATACTTTCACTAAAATCAGTTGGTGTCTTCTTTGTCCTTATGCTTTCAAATAGGTATACCAAAGTTATGTCCCACACATAAATTGTCAGCTCAAATTATTTATTATTCTACTTTGACCTTAGATCTACTAACCCCAAGTATCTTCCTTAATTCAGATGCCTTTAAAAGAGCTTTCAGAAGTCAAGCTTTGGAAATTGGTTTTAAGTTCATGTTAAAATTTTCTCCTTTTTGTATAAAGTACCGGTACTGTGCATGAGACCTTAATGTTTGAGCTAAAGACATCAAAATCTATAGATGTCTTTCATATCTCTACAATATTCATACAAGTGGAAGTTTCATTCAATTCTATAAATGCATTCTGAAGCAATGCTCTATAAGCTACACTGTTTTTGTAAGATGGAGTGACATCCCTGTCCTTATTTACCTTCACTTCTCAATATACATCACATCAGAAGTGGGGATATAAAAACAAATTTTGACAAAATAGAGGTTTTTCAAAAAATTTCATATAATTAACCATGTCAATCAAAAACAAAAGCTTTAAACAAAACCTAAATTCCTTTTGGTGCAATCAGCGAAAATGTTGTGTAAATTAAATAAAATATTTACCATTCCATAACTACAAGTAAACACCTTTGGCCACTATATACATTTTCATAAACATCAATAATTCTAACTATATAAGGACAACCAGAGGCTCGCCAGTGCAGATCAACCTCTCTTCTAGCCTTTGGCACATCACGTAACACCTGAAAGTAACAGAAATATCATTATAGATTCCATGAGAAATAAAATAATTCTTGTACAACATGAATACTAAAAAATTAAGACAACTAAAATTCTGAATAAACGTTTAGTATGGAGGCATTTCATTCATAAATAAATTAATACAAAGTTTGAGATACATTGGCAAATGAATACCGAAGCAAGAACGAGGAAAGGGGAAATTCTAAAATCATAAATCCAAAATCACAACAATTAACAGTGACACGAATTGAGACAGTATAACGAAGACGAAACAAATAAACAACAACATGTGTTTTGTGAAACACTTATGCCCCCGAGTAGAAGTAAAGAAGATAGATTTAGCTACTTTTAACAATGAATGTCCTTCTGACAAAATAATTTGTAGAAATAAATTCTGGTATCAAGTGAAAAGTTTAATCACATCAAATGATGACTGCAATTGGATGCAAACACAGCAGTCACCCAAATGAACCCCTCCAATCATTATCCAAGCATTATCGAGAAACAATTTTCACCCCCCCCCTTTGGAACATTTATAGTCAACTTATTGTGTTCTTTGTATCAGTGTTATCAGTTCTTTGATTACACCAGGGATCATCAATACTGGTTCCCCAAAAGTGGAGGAATACACAGAAGAGAAGAAATGAAATAATAGATATTTTTAGTAACATCCCTCACCATTGATATATATAATACATATATAAATACCTATAAAAAACGAAAGTGAATAAATAAAGAAAATATGCTGAATGATTTAAAAAATCTATTTTTATAAAAAAATTCTATAGATATCAAGAAACATTTCATCATTAATTAATTTAATTTCTATATATATAAATAAACAAACTATAATTTCATTTTTCTGGCGAAATTTTACCGGACAGTCACATGCCAAGGTCAAGATCACGAGGTCAAATATTCTGGTACCAACTGAAAGGTCTCTCCACAAGGAATACACATGCAAACTATGAAAGCCCTATCACTTACCATTTAAAAGATATGCTCAATGTTAAAGTTTTTATGCAGTTGTTCACAGGCCAAGGTCAAGGTCACAAGGTCAACTATTCTTGAACCAATTGAAAGGTCTTGCCACAAGGAATGCACATGCAATATATGAAAGCCATATCACTTACCATTCAAAAGATATACCCAATGTTAAAGTTTATCATTTTTTTTTTCAAAAAGTCCATCACATGTCAAGGTCAAGGTCACCAGGTCCAAAATTGTGATATCCTTTGAAAGATCTTGCCACAAGGAATACACACGCAAAATATGAGAGCCCTATCACTTACCATTCAAAAGATATGCTCAATGTTAGAGTTTTTATGCAGTTGTTCACAGGCCAAGGTCAAGGTCACAAGGTCAACTATTCTTGTACCAATTGAAAGGTCTTGCCACAAGGAATGCGCATGCAATATATGAAAGCCATATCACTTACCATTCAAAAGATATACCCAATGTTAAAGTTTATCATTTTTTTTTTCAAAAAGTCCATCACATGTCAAGGTCAAGGTCACCAGGTCCAAAATTGTGATATCCTTTGAAAGATCTTGCCACAAGGAATACACACGCAAAATATGAGAGCCCTATCACTTACCATTCAAAAGATATGCTCAATGTTAGAGTTTTTATGCAGTTGTTCACAGGCCAAGGTCAAGGTCACAAGGTCAACTATTCCGGTACAAATTAAAAGGTCTTGCCACAAGGAATGCACATGCAAAATATGAAAGCCATATCACTTACCATTCAAAAGATATACCCAATGTTAAAGTTTTTTGTGGACAAACAGACAAACAGACCAAAAACTATATGCCCCCCGAAACTTAATTTCACGGGGGCATAAAAATAAACAAGAACACCACAGTGTGAACCCCTATAAAAACTGAGGTATCATCAGGTGCTCAAGAAGGGTAAGCATGATCTGCTTCACGCGTGGCACCCATCACACTGCCAGTGAAAAGTTCAGTTTTGTCACAGTCGGTGTTAGTCAGTCAAGTAACAAACTCTGGATCTACCCAAAGATATCTGTTCTCATTTGTGAAACAGAAACATTGTAATGGTCTGTCAAATCGTGGTGACGACCCTAAAACTTCTGTACTGACAATCATGACAATTGCAACAGTGACTCAACATACCCTTGATACAAATGTATATAAGTTTTCGAGACGGTAATTTCACTCTGTTGACAAAATCGCTGTACAAACTACAGACACTGCAATAGGGAATGAGTTATGAAATGTACACGCCATATGCCGGAGAAGTGGAAATATTACTGCTCAAAAACGGGAAGTTCAATATTGGAAAGTCAAAATCATCACGCTTGTCGTAAAGTTGTGTTTTCAGATGTCCAGAGTTGTCAATGTAAAGGTATAGGTCCAGGTATGATGCTGATGATGGTGTATCAGTGGTCTCTTTAATTTCGAGTTCATCTGGGTTCATTCAGACTGTTTTTTCGGTGATTTTTTTACCAGTAAATATGTCCTATTATACATAGTATAATAGTATTGCTAAAAAAATATGAACTGAAATCAGAAGACAAAATAGTCGCCTTCAGATATGGTTTTTTTTCATTTTCACAATTGTAATTCATTGGCCAATTAGCTTAATATTATGATTTACTCATGTTAATTGTGATTTGTGTTAATGTTCTGTATAGCTTCCAATGCTATATTTACATACATCAATGGAATTTTTAAATAAATACATGTACATGTACCTTGTTACTATCGAGTGCCTCTAACAGGGAAGATTATAATTAGTCATCTTTACTACCCCCATAAAATAAAGCTCTTATAATTTAACATCATAGTTTCCCTTTCCTTGTTCACAAAAATTGGAGTTTCTAAGCTTATACATACTTATCCATGGTCATGATTGTTATTTTTATGAATATTCAGTATTTAGCAGTGCATTTCACTAATTTGATAATGAAATTGGATGCTGGCACTGCATTGTAGATGTCATTTTTTCAAAAGTATCAGTCAAATTTACTGAAGGTCTTTTCCACTACAATGTAGTTGGTTGAAAGACATTTATTGTATTTTGTCTGATTATTTTCACCATTTAATTGTTCTTTTATTTAGTCTGATTATTTACACCATTAGATATGTAAATTTCAATAAAACCTTTAGAAAGGCACTACTAAATATATGTAAATGTCAGGAGTTTGTCTTTTTAATGCAATGTGGAGTTGGTAAAACAATTCCCTGTGATTGAGATGTATGCTCTTTATTTTTCTTAGATATGGTGTACTTGTACATGATTATATCTCATGTGTACACTTTGTTTATAACTTTTATCGAAATTTATGTTAATTCTAAAACCTACATGTAAGGTTTAATTCACTCTGTTGTAGTTTTGTCCTTAGCTCTATTTGATTTTACTGATTATTTGGACTTCGTTTGGTTATATGTATTTTTAACATTTTTTGTTTTAAATTGTGTATTTCCTGTATTTGGGTTCGAATGCTGCTCATGAGGAATTAATTTCCAAAATGGCCATACAGCTCATTAAAATCATTGCAGTTGGAGTTAAGATATGTGTAATGGTCTCATGTTCATTTACCCCCATATCATTTTGTGAAATATGTAATAAAAGACCACTTGGACCTCTCAACCTAAATGTAATAAACAACCACTTGGAACTCTGAACCTAAAATTAAACTTTACCCAAATTTTGAGTAACACAACTTAAGATACCAAGTTTGAAGACTATCTGCAATGTATAAAAGTTCACAAGTTATTGGTCGAAAACTCTCCAACCAAAATTAAATCTAAAATAGTTGTCTTTAGGTCATCAAATTGAAATATGTTGATACTGACAAGAACAAGCAGCCGTTTAGGAGACCATGTGCTGACAAGGTACATGGACAGACAGACGGGGCAATTCCTATATACCCCCAAACTTTGTTTGCGGGGTTATAAAAAATTGTTTACTGTTTTCAGTAATGATTTATTCTCTTGCATATACTTTGATGACTGAAAAGGTCGAAATTAGCAATGAAATTGGGAGAGCCGTCAGCAGATGTCACAAGAGTTCAAGCTATAGGCTTACCTGAAATAAAAGTCTACAGAGCCCTCAGCCGAAGGCCCTTTAGTAAGGGATCTTTACCATGCAGAGAGCACAACATAGATAACACCCCATTTATATAGACATGTTGTATTGGATAGGTTTTCCAGGGTTCATCTAAATTTCAGTCAAGTTTTATAAAAATACATGTACAATGTTTACAAGTTCGTTTTTAAACACGCTTTGTTATAGTTTTGGATTTATTTTAGACTGACTGGGAACAGTCTCCCAACCAGGTATAAATCCCAAACAGGATATTATATCCTGAACAGGTGATTAATATCTCACGCAGTAAAATTACTAACTTTTGATTTTTGTTAATTTGTAATTACACTTAAATAGATCAATAGTAACAATTCTTGTTAAGGAAGTTTTGTGTTAGGCTTCAGAGATTGATCCCAATAAAATCTATCCATTTTCTGAGGAATCAATCAAAAAAGAGATTCTTTTGATCTAAAATTAAAAGGTGCACAATTTGTGTTAAATTGGCATGAAATTACAGTTCTGTAGATTGTTCCCAACTTGTTAAAAACGTCTATGACTATTCTAATATATCTTTGACTTGACTGACAAGTTACTTGTATTAACTCCATATTTGTAATGTTGTAAGAAGCAAATGTATGTAATTTCAAAAAATCAAAGAAACCATTTTACAGAAACTGGGTATGTCAAATCACAGAAAACACTGTGATTCCCCCAAAACACCAGATAAACCACTGGTAAGAGCAAACCACAGACTTTTTCTATTTCATAAAATGCTAAACAAGAAAACTCCCTAGTATACAGTGGACCTAATTCCTACTAATTGGCACACAGCATCCTCATAACACAAGCCAGTCACTTAATTTACAAGAAGTACAGACTCGTACAAATTTTTATTAAAACTATATCCTGCCTTCCACGATTAAAGATCGGAATAAGCTATCATTAAATACTCGCCAAATAGAATCCTTTTCCTCTTTTAAGAACCAGATCTTAAGTAAAAATTTCAAAGCTCCTGCTTTTTATTATTCGGGTAGCAGACTTGGTAAAATTTTGCATGCACAGTTACGAATGAACTGTAGTTCTTTAATGTACATTTATTTTTGAAAAATTTGGTTGAATCACTCAGGTGTGTTTGTGGTGAAATTGAATCAGTTCAGCATTATATTTTTTATTGTAAATAGATATCTTAATGCTAGACAAAATATGCCGACTTCTCTTATGAATATGAATGTTTTAGTAGATAATAATCTTATTTTTGGATCCACTGTTCTATCTGATGAACAAAACTGTGAAATTTTTAAGCTCTTTCAAAAATTCATCGTCAAAAGTAAGCGTTTCAATTCTTGAGTCACTGAATATCTCAAACAAATTCCTTTATTTTTCACTTTATTTATTCCTTGATATCTTTCTATCTAAACCCTTTGTTATATCTTATTAATATGGTTTTCTTAGCATATAAGAATATTAAGAGCATGCAATTTATTATGTGAATATAGTATGTCTTTTTAATATAAAGACAGATTTATAAAAGCATTGTTATGCTTGTTCCTGAATCCTATTTGTTGATATAATATGTATATGTATGATATTTGTATGTTATTTAACTACGTCAAATCCTTCCTGGTGAACTAAATCATCCAAACATATTTATAAAAAAAAAAACACCTTTAAAGCCTAATTTGGGGTGGTAGGTTTTGAATATATGGTGTTTTCTTACTAATAAGGGGTGTTTTCGGAGTTTTAAGTAAATCCCAGTGTATTCTGTGATTCGAACTACCAAACAAAAACCCAACAGAGTAATCCCTTTTGGGATTCGAAGCCAGAGATGTTTTTTGATATTGCCTGCCTCCGAATCCCTTATCAACCATGTATAATTCTATTCGGGAAATTTTTATCAAGTACCCCCACCTCGTTCCGGATAAAATAACGTTTGAGGTTGGAAACGTACAATATCAGCGATTGTGGAATCAAAGGAGGACATATTTTCCTTCAAGAATCCGTAAAAATATTGAATTGGACTTGCCTGGTATGGAAGTTACAGCTCCTTCTTTCCGATTGTCGCTTCGAGATGCCTTCGATTACGCCATTTTGTTGTTCAGAAGTGCGGTCTCGTGATCGATATTTTTAGACAGGCGCGCGCTATAGTCTTTTTCGTGGTAAATTTTTCTCTTCTCTGCAATGCACAAAGAGCAAAAAATTTACCACGAAAAAGTCTATAGCACGTTCTGTTGATCATGTGATCAAACCTTCAAAACAACAAAATGGCGTAAACGAAGACATCTCGAAGCGACAATCGGAAAGAAGGAGCTGTAACTTCCATACCAGGCAAGTCCAATTCAATATTTTTACGGATTCTTGAAGGAAAATATGTCCTCTTTTGATTCCACAATCGCTGATATTGTACGTTTCCAACCTCAAACGTTATTTTATCCGGAACGAGGTGGGGGTATTTGATAAAAATTTCCCGAATAGAATTATACATGGTTGATAAGGGATTCGGAGGCAGGCAATATCAAAAAAACATCTCTGGCTTCGAATCCCAAAAGGGATTACCAACAGAGTGGATCCTAGCTTACAAAATGACAGATTTGTCATGACCAAGACTTTTATTTTTGGACAAGTAAAAAGTCAACTTGGCTCAACAAAAAAGCTTTTTTAATCAAAATAATGGCAAACTCTGCATGCAGATAATTTGATTCATGCCATGAACAGGTGAATAGACAGGAAATTTTTCTGTATGGTACCATACTAAAAAAGTTGACAGTATATATCTGGGCATTAATCAGTAAAAGTAAATATTATTCTACCTTTAAGGCACATTTTTGATTTGTTTGTTTATGAAAGCATTCGACAACTTTGCCATTAATACCAAGCCCTAAAACGCTTCCGGTTATTCTGTAATCGTCACTGATAGGGTTCTTTTTCGGCTGTAAATTTCTGTACATCGGTACATTTTGTATCATACTGGATACTTTTCCTTTAATGTAAGCGAAAATTTTGGTAGTTTATATAAGTATAGACGTAAATTATTTCACAATAACACAACAATATCGTTAAGTGTTGCAATCAACATTGGGAAATGAGTAATCTGTCTGTGTGTCCTTGGTCAAAGACGTAGGGTTTACCTAAAACAAGCACGTATAATCCCGTATGAAATAAAGATACACGCTCGAGCGACTCCCAAATTATTTTTCTATCATTTTCCTGCTTTTTTGTTTGATTTTCTGTCTTGGATCATAATTTTGTGTAGTTCATTTGAGAATAATAATAATAATAATAAAAAAAAAATAGTGGATGTATTTGCATTTGTTAAATGTAAATGTATGTGACAGCCGACCACACTTTCATCAGTAGCGAACACCGTCGACTAATATTGTTATTTTCTATTGTTTTCTTGCTTTTTGTTTGTTTTCCTGTCTGAAATCACGATTTAAGTTTGAAAAAAGCAAGATGTAAAAACCCATAATCACATTTGATTAGATTTAAAATGTGTATTTTCTTCTTATATTATAGTGACATTCATTTGAGTTCAGTCTAGTCTGTGTATTCTTTTATTCTTTAGTTTTGCCCATTATCTTGTTTTGTATTTCTGTCGTGATATATGTGCATTTATTTAGCTAATGTGTGTGATACATACCCTATGAAAAGATAAAACTAGAAAAACTGTGAGCAAAGCTCACTAGTAAATACCCCCACAACCCCATTTGATTCCAGAAATTAAAATCAATCAAAACAAATTCTGAAATAGGAGGTGCACATCTACATTATGTCACAAAGACTGTGTTAAAGTTTCATGAAAATCTATTCAGTGGTTCAGGTGGAGTACTGGATAAGAGTTGGTGCCCAATTGTAATGTAATGGGAAAGTCCATGTTTTGCTATGGGAAACCCCCCCCCCCCAAAAAAAACCAAAAAAACAAACAAATCAAATTCTCAAATATGAGGTGCACATCTACATTATATCACAAAGACTGCATTAAAGTTTCATGAAAATCTATTCAGTGGTTCTGGTGGAATACCGGATAAGAGATGGGTACCAACTTGTAATGTAATGGCTAATTCCAAGTTTTTGCTATGGGAATCCCCAAAAATCAATTAAATCAAATTCTGAAATAGGAGGTGCAAATCTACATTATGTCATTAAGACTGTGGTTAAGTTTCATGAAAATCTCTTCAGTGATTCAGGAGGAGCAGCGGATAAGAGATGGGTATCCTCAGGTGTAACGGACGGACGGACAACCCCATCACTATATACCCCTCATTTTTCAAGCGGGGAGTATAATAAAGAATATATCATAGTGACATCTTAAAATAAAAAGTTATTTTGAAACTTTATTTAGATCTAATCGATCTGTAGTTATAAAAATTTTACGCGGTCGGCGGTCTTCGTGTGCGTATTTAGTCCACTGTGTATTATTTCTACCGTCCCAAATCTTCCATTATTCTTGTATGTATGCAGAGAATATTGGTTTACATTAAAGATAGAGATAAAAACGATTTGTTTCTGATTTCATAAATAATCTTTCTACTTTATATTCATTGTTCAGTTTTTCTTTCGCACACCAAGAGCTTCCAACAACTAAAATTCCTGTGGAATAGTTCGGCTCAACCCATGAGTTGTTTGATATACTAAAGAATATTGCTGAAAAAGTATCAACGGCTAGGCTGAACCGTTCTTCTGAACTTGAGTTGCAGGTTCCAACCAAGAAGCGCCCATTCGGGACCTATGTTCCGGTGGGCACATCGTCCGAGCAATATTCAACAGTAGCTTCTAAACCTTTGAATTTCTCAGCTCGACTAAGTGCGCAGGTTGGACATGTTCTGCATGAATTCATGCATATCAAGCCAAAGTGCTAAATTCCTCTCTGAATTATCCGTTTGGACAAGGCTCGGGTGCATTTTATTCTCATGAAATGGGAAATCATCAGTGATTGGTTTTCCGTGGCAGTTTTTGAGGTCTTAATCCTCTTTAGCTAGGCCTTATCTGGTCACTGGTCTAACCGATCATGTGGCTTCAATTTTGATAAATTATTAGGGTAATGGTTCGTCCTCTAATCTCGTTCTCTGTATTGGAGGATTCTTTTGACAAGCGAAGTCCTCCGTGAGTTCTCATCCCATGATCAGATAATTAGAACACATTTTTGTCCACGCAGCTTCCACTCCGGCATCTGTAAGTGGTGTTTTCTTAACTTTTTGACTGGTTCTTCTTCTTCCCAAAGTATTGGTGTTGTAGCTCAGAGAAAGCTTTTGACGTTGTCTATCACAACTCGATGAAATGTGAACTTTTTGAAAAAAGGTATTTCTGGGAAAATATGGAGACTAATAGACAAGTGGTATACAAATTTATCTTAAAAAGTAAAATGGAACAGTCGTATTAGAGAACCTTTTCCAATCCAAATTAACAAGTAGTTCATCAAGGTGATATTCTGTATACACGCTTATATAAATTATATGTAAATGACTACAGCTACTTACTCTAGAACCTAAGGGTCTGGGAAGCCATATAGAATCACCATGTGTAGGTTGTTCATCAGTAGCCGACGATGTCGCATTACTTGCCCACTCTACTTCAGATTTGCATGTCATTATGAAAATTTTGAAAAAGAAATAGATTATCAATACTTATTATTGGACAATTCGTGACGAAGAAATTTCAGTCTCTCAATCAGCAACACACCTAGGCATGTTAAGTTCGGTGAAACATAAACTGAAATTGAATATTGAAATTTCCTCTTCCAATTGGATTCATCCCTCAGTTATCTGAGTATTGTCGAACAACTAACGTGACAAGACACAACTGTACATTTAAAGGAGTCCGTATATACAATTAAAATCGTTGACAATTTACTCAGCGGTCTGGACTCTCACTTTGAAGGCTTCCAAAGTGGGGACGGCCACCAAGCTGCATGGCTGGGCATTCCAGATCCTGATGACTGAGGGGTAGAAGGAGAACTGGTGTGTCTTAATCCGGGAGTGTGGCACTATAAATCTCATTGAGTGACCTCTGGTCGTGGTAGTGGTTGATGGTACTAGGTATGGATGCATTGGAATGGCAATCAGATGGTATACAATCCTGTACATCATTACAGCTTTTGTGTTTTCTCTTCTGATCTGTTGTAGTGAGGGCCATTTGAGTTCTGTTAGCATCTTTGATACGCTGTTGTAAGATGAGTAGTCTCCATTTACAAATCGCGCAGCTCTGCGCTGTACCTGTTCTTAGTGTGAGGACCCAATACTGTTGCTGCGTATTCCACATTTGGTCGCATTAACGTGGTATAGCATTGTTCTTTAACCTTTTTACTGCAGCCGCTGATGTTTCTGCGGAGGAAGGCACAGGTGAAGTTCGCCTTCTTCGTTACATTGTCGATGTGTTTGTCCCAAGATGAATTGGAGCTGTTGGTCAAACCCAGGTACTTATCATGATCTTTAAGCTCTAGTTTCTTTCCATGGAATCGAAATGTATAGGTTTTCTCTTATTCGTGATGTTAATAACCTCACATTTGTCTGGATTAAATTCCATTAACCATGTCTTTTCCCATTGGTGCAGTGTGTCCAAATTCCCTCTGTAGGTCTTTAGCATCCTCTGTACTGTTGATGGTACGATACAAGAGGCAGTCATCTACGAAGAGTCTAGCTTTTGATGAGATGTTCTGTGGTAAATCGTTAAAAAAGACAAGGAATAAGAGCGGGCCTAAAACGGTGCCTTGAGGGACACCAGATTTTACCTCTGATGGAGTTGAGTGGTTGCCCTTGAGTATCACTTCCTGCTTTCTGTCACTCAAGAAGTCGTTTATCCAGTTGTTTAGGTTGTTACAGATACCATAGTGTCTATGTTTAGTAAGAAGTCTCTGATGTGGCACTTTATCGAACGCTTTGCTGAAGTCAAGTAAAATACCATCAACTTGTTGGTTTTTGTTGAGGCCTTCTGCAAGATCTTGAATTGTCAGTATGAGTTGGGATTCACATGATCGAGATTTTTTGAATCCATGCTGTAGATCAGTTTAGATGTTGTTGTTTTCTAGATGTTTCATTACAACGCTAAATACAATATGTTCTAGGATTTTGCAACTTATCGGTGTTAGAGAGACTGGTCTATAATTTGCCGGTTTACTTCGGTCTCCCTTCTTGAATAATGGTGTTACATACGTGTTTTTCCAGTCTAATGGTATTTTACCCTGATGTATGGATGCTTGAAATATAAGTGTCAGAGATGGTGTAATTTCTTTGGCTAGTGCTTTTAATAGCTGATTCCTGACAGCAGTTTCATTACGCCTTCTTGGTATACTGTAAAAGCTTTTAGAGTTGGGAATGTTGTTGTGTCCAGTACAGGTAAGTTGATTTTGTCCTCACAGGTAAAAACTGATGTGAATTGGTCATTTATAATATTAGATGTCATTTTACTGTCACTGTACGTATTGCCATCTTTGGTTAGCGGTGCTACTCCCGAGACGTCCAACGCTTACTTTTGATGAATGACCAGAATCGTTTCGGATTCTGGCTCAGATCTGTGTCAAGCATGTTTCCAATGTAGCTACTGTATGTTTTCCTGCTCTCTTTCTTGTGCAAAAAACTTTCACTGGTGTACATGGTACCAATGGTTTACCACCTACTACATGTAAAAACGTTTTGATACATAAGATTTCATCATTTAAACTATGAAGGACATTTTACATCGACAGTTCTTAGTAAAGTCAAACCAGTCTAGTTGTTGGTTTATATATAAATATATATATAGAAAATATTGAAAATTTATTAAAAATGTATGGTCTTCCTCCTACTAAAGTTCTAGAAAATACTACACCAAGTAAATTAATTCGGAAAAATGAAGTAAAAAAACTGTCGATAGTTATTGGAATTAAGAGCTTGTAGATGATGGCCAGGGTAAATAAACTTTAACTTACTTTGACGTTCAAAACCTTTGGATTGGAAAGGTCCTTCCACTTTGGATGACCATTGCTGACATTAAAGATGTAAGAATAGGTGGTATAAAAGCTAGACTTCCATCACGAATTTATATATTCCTGTCAAATATTAGTAATCTTTATTGCAAAATTACACCCCTTGAGGTCAAAGCAATGCAAAACAATACAAAACATATATACAACATACATGAACAATCAGATAAAAGATAGATGACTCTCTGACCGCCGTGAACCCTAATATATATCAATTCAACAGATTGTTTCAGAAAAGTACATACTACCGGTAAAAGGGTTGAGTTTGGATTTAGAATGAAACTTATTTTTTGAAACTGTTGAAATCTTTAAAATTTGGGAAGTTTTGATGTATAAGTTCAAAAAAATTGTCCTATTTTGTAAATATTATCAATACCAAGTAGATGCAATTAACCTGCCTATTACGTCGGAAAGAATCTGAAGATATTCAACATTTCTTGTCAAGATGTAGCTCTATCATTGAGTACAGAAAAGAATGTCTATCTCATATTAAATATATTATTCTTGATCAAAACTGTCAAGTTTGGAATTTACCTGTCAACATTTTTTACCTTTTTACATCTGCAATTTTGGAACCAGCTATTCTAAGAAGAATTGATGTCTTGAAATGTAAAACAGACGTACAATATTGATACTCTTGAGATTTACAACAGGAAGTTATATTCACTGCATTGTGGGAGACTGTATATAATTAATGGCAATGCAGAGGTGTCGAAGCCTTCTTGATATTTTTAGATTCTATAACTATTTACTTTTAGGGTTCTACCCAACTCTGTTTACTGTGACTATCGCAGAGATGGTGTACCACAGTAGTGGTAGATTTTACTGACAAAAGAAGAAGCTGCCACTTCTACCACTTTTGAGACGGGAAATGATTCATGAATAGCAGCGACAAAGTCCTTTTTACTCCTGGTAGTCGAAAACAGCAGTTCATTGATGTTGTCTTACCTGAAATTCCTGCGATAAAGCCCCCTACCCCTGTTCCTGTCAACGAGGGATAGAAAACGGCATAATAGATCACTGTCCTTGATCTAGAGCGTTAACTTTATAGTATGCTTCTCCGCCCAAACTTCATTGATCAGGAGTGTAGCCCGTTTTTCTCTGCTTCTAATAAATCAGATCATACATCTACATCATTGCACTGTTAACAGTACTTAAGTTGAAAACTCCTAGATTATACATATTTCCAGATATGGCCCGTTTTCTTTCACAGGTCGAGGTGCTTTTCTCTAATAAAAGGATAACTCAACTGAACTCAATTAGATGAAGAAAAACAATAAATCGCCACATCGCTTGGTTTTAAAATTCATTTTACTAGAGACTTTGTATGATGCGCATTTACTCTATAGTTTCATTGTTTGTTTGGGGATATAGTATCTACTTATATTAAGACTTCGTACATTATTATTTGCCCAAATTTGCTGATGTCTTGCTCTAACACAATATATACACTTCACTTCTGACAATCCCCTAAAGAACTTCGTGTCCCTCTTGTACATTTGATTTCATTTCAGATAAAATAATTCTTTCTTCAGATTGGCTCGGTTCTTTGCGTTTCTCTCTTCATCTAATTTTGTATTCTCTCGCTAATTTCACCCTATCCAAAAGACAAAAATATTTAAACACTGCAAGGTTTCTGAGGTTTCAAAAGATTCCACTGATAAAATCATTTGGTTACCTTTTAGAAAAGGTGTGATAAAAGGTTAGTTAAGCCGCTCAAGTTTCCAATGTTATGTCGGAGTCAATAATGGAGAAAAAATCTAATACTTACTTGTTAACCCGGTTTCCATTTGGAACCTAACGATTTGAGAGTTACACAGCTTCCAGATTTGTATACTTTTAGTTTGGATATAGCCGATACTTAATTCCATCGTCCAACTTATATTTATGTTATGTTTAAAACAACAACAAATCACTTCTGGTTGTTCCTTTTTTAAACGACTTTTTGATTTTCAACTAAAGTTTCCAAGTTGCTTTGACCTATCTCCATTCCCACACCTTTAACATTCATGCTTATCTCACAAGTCTTTATTCTTGTGTACACCAATATGACTGTTAGAGTTTTTCTAGATGCTAGATTTCTTAAGTTTTACCAAAAAGTCTATGAGCTTTGTTTTTTTTTCTGGTAGAACATGTAAGAACGAACTTTGGTTTTCTATTCAGTTCGGAGGACAAAATATCAGGTTCTCCTCAGTATGGTGTACGCTGTGCTGTTACAGCTCAAAGGTCCTCTCGTCTTTGGCGTTTTATAAAACCATAGCAGATGTGGGTCTCTTGGAACGCCTTGATTTACATAAGTTTACCCCAGTTCTATCTGCTGCGCCATTAGACTATAGCTATACAAGAAAAGGATAGCTGCAATTCCAATCTAATTACATCGACCATTTTCTCAGGTTACAGGCGTTGAAGGGAACTTTAAGTTGTCCTTTGCCCTCCAAGTATAGTCTATGACTTTGAATAATGATAATTCCATACTATATAGTGAAGAGCATTTCTAGACGATCAGACTCCTTATAGGGTCTTTGGTCGTGTTTTCTTAAGGTGGGGGGGCATCAACAATTTAGAGATAACGATAAAGGACATATTATTCGTCTCTTCTTCACATCTGAGATCACTTGTCGGGCAGTAAGTCATAGCGTACCAGAAAATTAAGGGCAAACACATTATTACTCTGTTACTTCTGGTAAGGGATTTTTGTTTTGTAATTCAAACACCCGTTTCTTGTGATGTCAAGAAAAAGATGGACAGCAATGCATCCTGCTTGCAGGCACCATGAACAGGTGTTTAGCTCAAGCCAACACACAGTTGGAACTTCGTCGATGACTGACCAGGTATGTTACCCTTCACAAGGGTCTACTGATATAGACCTATTTGCTTTTTGATGAAAACACAAATTGACAGTTACTGTCTCTTCAATTCAAGGCCTCCAAGCTTAAACAGTGGACGTCATGGCACTCAGCTTGTCAATAATTACTATTTAAAGATCAGATGTCGTCCACTACAGCTTCTCGAGTGTTTCTGCACAAAATTACAAGATCATATTTATTGCACAAACTTTGTCAGAACAAGAGTATTTCATAGATTGCAAGTCAACGTTATTTAAACATAGACATGATTTTTTTCTCCCACTGCAAAGGTTTAGTTCTTCATAAGGGACCGACCATTTAACTGAAGGGGTGGGTTATGGTTTTTT
>MJUU01072717.1:352681-365611 GCA_002080025.1 Modiolus philippinarum
CATGCTTACTGCATGTTTGTGAATTTTGTCCTTATGTACAATTCTTATATGTACGCTTTTGAATGACTTTGGTCTACATGTAGGTGAAACACTACATTATCATGATTATTGATTGTCTTGTGTAGGGCGGACATGGTTATTTAGCAGGTGGTTAATCAGCCAATAGAATCCATGTTTACATCTGCATAACCGCACAATATTTTTTTCATATACTCGATCAGTGCATACTATCTATTCAAGAGTATATAATTGTTTTGGGTACAGATCACATGGTGTAGGAAATAGTTCGGTATCTGGCAACTTTTTATCAGTTTAACTCACCCTATATCAATTATTTAAATACACATAATTTAAGAGATGTATTTTTACTAATGATTTGAAGCGATTTGTTTAATACTACAAATATTCATACACCAACGTTTCCTCAGTATCAGGCGAATATATTATTGATTGTCTATTGATCGTTATATGTAGTAGAGTTATCTTTCTTTAAATTCTGTGTTTTTAAAATTATCCAATAATTATTATATTTATGATTACATCATTTTTATTTTAATACTTTATCTAATTAAAAAGTATACATTTTCATTAAATAGAATAATATATAGATATAATGGTCTTTAAATTCCTAACTTTCTTAATTTAAATTTCTATTAATAGATTTTACACATTTTGTGTTGTATGTGTAATGTTCGTGTGTTTTGTGGGCATGTGGTGTCTTTGGTCTTCCGTCTTCTGGTGTTCTTGCCTTTGCCTTGTCTCTGGACTTCGATTTGTGTAATCTTGTGCTTTGTTCCTTCGGTATTCTACTGCCGTTGTTTTACACGGAAATATTTATTTTTTATATATTTCCTAATTTTGATAATTTAAATTACTATTAATAGATTTTACACGGAAATATTTATTTTTTATATATTGAATGTTATTGATAAAGGTACAAATTGTCCGTGCGACACCAACAAAGATAGTCAAGGACGTTAAACACCTTCTAATTATTCCAGTAATATAAACATTGTTCACTATGAGAATCTTTATAAACATAAGTGGATGATATAAATCGGATAATGGTTTTTATGAAATAAAAACGATACGCTAGGCTATGGATAGAAAATTGCGTGTTTGATTGACAAGGGTCTGGTGGCTCATGATCGGGCTCATGATGTATTTGTATACTCAAATCAATACTTGAAGTAAGCCTTTCCCGTTCTCGGTACTTCTTTGTAATTTCTTCTATTGGTCTGCACATGTGATAAAACAGTCACTGAGTCGATCAAACCTCTCATTTTTGCCAACAGCAACTCAAAGTAGTTTCGTTCTTTTGTTTTATTTTTGTTTTAGAATTCTCTCGGGTGCTGCTTTTTTTAATCTTTTATCCCCCAACAGAGACAAACTTTATTAACTAAAAGGTAAACATGTATCGAAGCAGTGCATTTGTGTAAATGCTTTCTAGCGATTCTTAGCATCTAATACTGGAAGTTAAAGAAATGAGCTTTTATAAAGTGGGAAAGTGGTTGTGAAATATGCATGACTTATATATATATTTTATAGATAGCTATTTATAAATATTACTATTTATGGACACATCATATTTTTGCGCATTTACAGTTTGTCATAACTGCATTAAACAAATATTTGATTCTTTATCTCCGCCCGTTCCAATTTTGTTCAAGGCGTCAATATTTTTTTTTTATTTCTTAATCACTATTGCTGCTTGCTTTGAACTTAGAATTTTCATAAATAGTAGCCATAGTTATAAATCATTTATTAGTACAACTTTCGCTTAATATGACACAAAACTACATATGCAAGACAAGACAAGACAAGTTTATTAAAGCCTCAGGCACACTTAGTGTACAAGAGGGCAATACAATAGAAGTACACATAATGTTGATGACAGATACATGTAGTCCGTCGTCTGTCCGTCGTCCGTCCGTCCAATAACAATTGCAAAAAAAAAATCTTTTCTTTTGAAACCCTCAGCTAATTTTGGTCTTGAATGCTTGCCAACCAAGATAGCAGCCCCAACAGAAATTAGTTTAACATAGCACCCAATAAGAATTTCATTAAAGAAACTTTTTTCTAGAATTATTCACTCTATTGGAACCAGACTTTGATAGAATGGCCTCTAACTCAATCCATTTTTTAATTTATCCATTGACCCTATCTGCCAACCAAGATGGCCGTCTCAGCTGAATTGGTTTAAACATAGGATGCTATTAGAAATTCATTAAAATAATCTGCTATTTCGAAACTACTTGCTGCGATTGATTCTACACACACAACTGGACCATGTACAGCTCGATGATCATCACAATTTTGTAAAATGGTAAAACTGGAGAAATTAAATGTTGTTCTAGCGTATTTAATTCTTCAAAAGGAGCGTTATCCATATCTAAATTATTTATCATTGCTTGAGGAGGTATAGCCTCCTTACACACATTAGAGTTACACGTTTTACACACAATATGCTTCTCTCCTTTTAACATTAACAATTCTTTCTTGGCTACGAAACATAAACCTTTTACAGCACACACAAATAAACACCGGTAGCTCTTTATTCTTCCGCAAAAAATGCAATTTTATCCCTTTCCACCTTTCGTTCTCCATTGCCTAAGTATCTCCACAAACTTCAATCACGCATTGTTTAACACAATTGAAAAGTCTTTTATAGTATTTGTATATTATTGATCCTCATCTTTATTTATTAACTTCTGGTTTTAAATTTATACATTACTGTTCTTATTCTTTTTTCATATCTATATTTATAAATCTGGCTAAGCGATATTGCAATACCAATCCCATCATCCTCTACAAATCTGTTCCCAGTACCACCTATAGTAAATGTTTATAATACTTTTCAACTTCCACAAGGAAACAGAAAAATTAAACCCCGCCCCGTTTTATCAGGACGAAACTGGACACCATTTTGATTTTCGAGAATCTGAAATTCCCATTGGTCAATAGTCTTCTGCGCATGCGTTCTCCTCATAGCACAAGCGTACTCCTCACTTCCCCCAAAGAACTATCTATATATAGCTAGGCTATTCCATAACCTAGCTAAATCTAACTTCTGGAATTCACTTGTTTGAAACCGACAACGGTTTAGTAGATACCACATCCGAATCACGTCTACATTAACTTATAGCAACATAGTTTGGCGGAAATATTTCATTATGGATATACATCGCATATCAATTAATTTTGGAAATAAAAAAAAATATGGCCATGTCTTCTTTTAAAATTCTTAATCGTTCCGTATAGAGTGAAATTAAGGATGTGTAATGCTTAAAAAGTCATGTTATTACTATCTATAATAATAATCAGAATTGTGAAAGAAAAAATATGCTCGCAAATATCTGTCAAATTAGTGACTGTATTACATGTTGCAGAGATAGAGAATAGAAAACTCCTAGTTAATCCTTTGTAAAAATCGGTAATAACACGCGTGTGCGAGACTTCCCGTTAGGTAATTCCCGATACATGTAATTTTAATCAAAACTGTACAGAAATGTCAACAAAACGTTTTTTATTGAATATCAATAAACTGTCACGGATATTAATTGTAATATCAGGTTAAGACAATTATCAAATGACGATTCATCATTGAAAACAATAGCTTTACCATCGGAACATTTTGCCCGTACAAGTAAACTTTGACGAAAATTACGAGGTGCTCCGATTCTAGTGTTGCATCATTGGAGCGAGTTTACACGCGTGAAGTTAACGATTTCTAGTAGTTTTTAATCTCTGTATGTCTCTGGATGTTATCAGGCATTAAATTCGATTAAAATCAAATAAAAAATAACCTTGTATTATCTAGTACATGTGCAATTTTGCCCCCCTCCTCCCAATTTTCCATATTGCTGAGAAACAGTAAGTGCTAATGGTGATCCTGAGAGCTTAAGACAAGAAGAATTCAAAGAAATGAACCATATAAAAATGAAATGAAAAAAATATAAACATAGACGCATCTTTTTGTTTTTGTTTTTGTTTTTTTTTGTTTGTTTGTTTGTTTGTTTGTTTGTTTGTTTGAAAATGATCTTTTTCAAAATTGTACAGGTTTTGCAGGTATGTGAACAATCGAGTATCCTTGGATATGGTTTTCCCGATATCTTATCTTGTTTACACATAATTACAACAAAATACAACAGTGCACAAATTTCAACCAAGACGACAGATCTTTTCATTTTCAACTTCTATACATCTGCATTATTTTTGAAGAGAAGCAGCGTACACTATCAGTAACAGTAACAGTTGATTGAATTTGATTTTTTTTTCCCTGTTACATAAACATGTTCATAGTATTCACTGCAAAAATGCATCATAAATAGATAAATGATTCTTTTCTTGAATAAAAATATGAAAAAAGTAATGTGTAATAATGCATTACTTTTGTAAAGTAATTGAAATATAATGCTTGATTTCAAATTAGTTGCACTTTTATTAATTACATTGTAATGTAATTCTCCCCATGTCTGATTTTAACATCATTACGAAACGGGTCAAATTACAAAAGTGTAACCTGGGCTTTAGACCGCGAAATAGTTGTCAACTTCAATGCAAAAACCATGGAAGACTGTAAAGTACAAAGGTCATGCTTTCAACCAAATATACTTAAACAGTTACTGGGAAACAGACCTTATCACATTGCACTCAGTGGCCGTGAACTTGAGGTCATTGTCAAAATGATGACCAATACCAAATCATCATTGACACATCATGGTTGCAGTTATATAGAAACAGGCCTATAATCATGGTGGTAAGAAACCCTGAAATTTAGGTCAAGATCATATAATTTTGCGTCCGTCAGAGAGGCCGGTTCGATGTAAGCTACATGACCATGTACCTTAAATCGTTCCACTTCCTTTAGACAATGGAAATTCTCTTCTACCGTCTTTAATATTGCATATTTCGGCATCGGATTTTGCCTGGTTGTGTAAAAGTATTGTACACTTATGGAACCACTTTTAATATGATGATTTCAAATACATGTGGAAAGAAAAATATACTTTTTAAAACTGCTCCATGCCTTTAAAGGGATAATATTTTCGGTGCACAATTAACGACAAGACTGGACCATTCTGAAATAGGTATTGGCAGGTATTACATGTAACTGAGTCAGACGATAAACAAGTCTCACTTTTGCATTTAACATCGGCTCCAACCCCCCTTTTTAATTCAAGAAAAACATATCCGTAAATGAAATAATTTAACAGAATACCCTCAACGTGTATTTGGGATATGCGTGCATTAAATTTGAAAGGAATTGTTTATGAACTGCTAATTTCTACTAGATTCAACAAGAAGTCCTGGAATACAATTGTTAACCCCGAACGAGTACACCTTGCTATTATTAGGTAGGTCAACACGGGTCATCAATAAAAAAAGTTCCAAGATCGCCCTTAAAATAGGCCGACAATCCATCACGTAGAAATGTTCACCTGTTTCAACTTTACTTGAGACTGCACTGTGAAAATGCACATGACTGCAGGCTTTTGTGCAAGTCGTAAAAGGCAAATTCAATTTCAACATTCTTCAGTTATGTATGGACATTCCCGGTTTACATACAAAATATGATAAAGGTTAGTGTAATAATAAAGCTGAAATCGTAAGATTTCCATTATCTAAAGGAAGTGAAACAGACTTTTATATAAATTTCTTAAGGTAAAATATATTTATGTAAAATCAACGAGTTAAGATTGTGATTAAAAATTTTATGTAATTTAAAACAAATTCATTTTTTACCTTAAAAATATATCATCACATAAACTTATATTGAAAATAAAAACGCCTCAAGGGTTTCAGATATATGTTTTGTTTCTGTCGTTGTCGCCTATGTCTCTTTTACTGCTACTTCAGCAATCGGCGAGACAATTTAGAGGTTTTAGATTACTAAATGAAAAACATGTTTCATTTTTTACAATCGTCTTAATATTTCAGTTTCGTTCCAAGGTCTGCAAAACTGTGCGGACAGTACTTGCATTTTTATGAAAGGATATCACTACACACCCACGCCCCCGGAAGTGCGTTTTACTTTCGGTCGAAAATAATCCCAAAACTAAACGACAATATCTAAACATTTACTTATTCATAAATATTTTTGACAGTTGAATCGTCTTTAAATAAGGAACAGTGTTAGATATGAATGACGAGAGCTAGAATTAATAATGAAATGAGAAAATACTTCAAATAGAAAATATCGGTGCAACCAAGATGGCTGCTTGTTGATTGACCCTAAGGAAGTGCTGAGTGAATTTAGCGTTAGTTGTAAACATGAAGCGTTCACCCATAAGAGACATATCCCCTAGAAGTAAAAGGTCGCGATCAGCATATGCATTATCAGATCATGATATGGGAAGAGGGCTTTCACCTGATATGTATGACCGCAGGGAGTCGCGAAGAGACATTATGATGAAGAAATCGTATCACCGCGACATAGACCACGAAATGGATCGCCCTCGTACAAAATATCGTGACGACAGAATAATGGATGTGTATTCCCCAGGACCGAGATCCGAAGCTCGCCAACCAGACTATCGTTCTTTATGCATTAGTAATGTTTCTAGCAAAATTCCAGTTCCAGTGTTGAAGGAGACGCTTTATCATGAATTCAAAAAATTTGGTGAATTCAACGTGAATATTACATACAGTGGAGATATAAGAGTGGCTTATATAAATTTTCGGTATCCAGAAGATGCACGCGAGGCTAAACATGTAAAGAGCAAACTTATTCTTTTTGATAGACCTGTACGAATTGAAGCAGTTTATCAGAAAAAGCGAAGCCATAGTCCTGGTACCGAATTTCATAATCATCATTACGAACGACATGATAGTTATAGCAGTGGGTATAATAGTAGAGGAAGAGGAAATTTTCGTGGATTTTCAAGCAATCGTAGACCATCTGGTCGAGGTTACTACCAAGGTCCACCACGAGATTTACCACCAAGGGAGCATGATTATCCACCAGGGCAGTATCATGCTCCAAAGCGAAATGAAAAATTTCCATACCATCTAGATCATATTCAGCCAGAAGATGATGAAAAAGCAACAAGAACATTATTTGTAGGTAATCTTGATTACAATATTGCTGATCAAGAATTAAAGACAGTTTTTGGAAAGTATGGAACTATTGAAGATATAGACATAAAAAGACCTCAGAGGGGAACAGGAAATGCATATGCATTCATTAAGTTCATAAATCTTGACTGTGCACACAAAGCTAAAGTTGAATTGTCTGGACAATACATAGGAAGATTTCAGTGTAAAATCGGATATGGTAAAGTTACAGCTACCACATGCCTGTGGGTAGGAGGTCTAGGGTCATGGATTACACCAGAAACTTTAGAAAGAGAATTTGATCGTTTTGGAATGATAAACAGAATTGAATGGCCAAGGGGTAAGGACTATGCATATGTGCTTTATGACAATCTAGATGCAGCGCAAGCAGCATGTCAAGAAATGCGTGGGCAACCTTTAGGAGGTAATGACAGACGTTTGCGAGTTGATTTTGCAGATCCAGCTCATATAATGAGCCCTGAAAGAGGGGAAGGTGGGGGAGAAAGGGAAGAGTATTTTGATTCAAGGAGAGAAGGAAAAGAAGGTCGTTCTCGTGAGGATTGGCATGAAGGAGATTCTAGAAATCAGGATGAAAGAAGACATGACAGTTGGGATGATGGTCGAAAGCGAGCCATGTCCCCAGATGACTTTAGGAGAAGGAAAATATCTACATCTCCAGATCCAAGATATAAGGACCAAGAATCACGTGGGCGATCTAGAGAAAGGAAATCTGTGTATTCACAAGATAGAGAACTTGGTGAAATAGATTCACATGAAGACGTTAGAAAGGAAAGACTCAATTCAGGAGAAGGTTCAGACTTGGGTGTAGAAAATGTGACAGACATATCAGATCTTGCTAAATGTTTACCTGTTGCTTGGAACGGTGCTGTAATATTAAAAAATAGTGCATTTCCAGCAAGAATGCATGTTGTTAGTGGTAATGTTACTATTGTAGATACACTGATGAGGGACCCAAGTACAACAGAAACGCCTGTTTTAAGGGTAAAGCAACGCTTAAGACTTGATCAACCAAAATTGGAAGATGTAGGGAGGCGTGTGTCTTCAGCTGGGAAAGGAGGACACTGCATTCTATTGGCCATGACAAGTACACTTCAGAATTATGAAGATCCCTCTGTTCAACAAAGACCTTTGAAAAATTTAGTTAGTTATTTGAGACAAAAAGAAGCAGCAGGAGTTATCTCCCTTCCATCATATGAATCAAAAGACAAAGATGATGTTGGTGTTCTATATGCTTTTCCTCCATGTGAATTTGGTTACAAATATTTAACTAGTAAAGCAACAAATTTACCAAAAGAGCCAATTCTTCAGGACGATTATATGGTTATTGTTGTTGTAACAGGAGCTGGTTAATTTAAAAACAATGTTATTTATACATAGATGGGGAATATTTTATATGAATTTGTTACCAATTTTATTTTAAAAGAGCAGAATTATGTCTATTTTTTAACTTGCTGATGACAGTCATTGGCACAAAGTATGTTTTTCTGTAGGCTGTGTCTTCTATAATATTGTTTATATTTAAACAACTTGTTTTGCATAGTAAAAGACAGTACAGTTTTACATGTAATGTAGAAATTTTTTTAACATATTGGTACTTCTTACATTTTTTCAAGCTTAAAGATAAAAGGGACCAAGTGAAATTTATCCTAAGCATATTTAGTTAATTTCATACACGTACATGAAGTCTGAAATAAACACTTATTCAATATTTAATGCCCAAAATATAATTTTTTTCCATTGACGTCTTAGAAAGTTTTTATTACACCTTCTAGATTTACAATGTTTTTTTTTTTTCATTTTACATGTTTTGTTACCCATAAGTCAAATTTGAGTTTTCTGTGTTTAAATGGTTTAAAACTTACTAGCATGACTAGTTGATACAGAAATACAACTCCTTCAAGTTACAGTTACACATGTAATATGCAGGGATAATTTTAGTCCACATATCAGTAGATTTCCTGTATTGATAGTCCAGATTGTCAATTTTTATTCTTCTATAACATGCCTGTGCAACATGTAGCAGCTTTATGGTCAACTACATTGTACTTTTGTAAAGTCTATGACTTTGTGGTTAACAAAATCGTCCCTCAATATAAAAGGGACACAACTGAAGTCACAACATCTTTTTACCTGTCAGATGCCATTAAGAAAAGGGCTTTTACAACCCAAACTATGAAATTTTGAAAATGTTAATATCTTTACTGTAATGTGTTTAAGTTCTATCAATGACTAAATGTTTTACATACAATTATGGAAGTTATGTACATGTACAATTTAGGCCACCTTGAGATACTAGTGGTTCGCATTAGATTTAAATGAGTCTAGGTGTATGTCATGAGTTCATAGCTATGGATAAGGACCAAATAAAATATGTGTTTATGGTTGATAAATCAATGCTATTTTTCACTGCATTTTGAAAAAATAAATTGTCTTTCTTCTCATTTTTAAAAGGGTCATTTCTATGTCCTGTTTTCAATAACCGCTACCTTTATTCATCAAATTTTAGATAAGAATTTTTAAAATAGGGGCATAAATCTACATTTGTTATGCAAGTCAAGGAAAGTATAGATCTCTGGTTTGTCTTAATAATACCTCAAAATAACTATATAAAAAGAAACACAGTGATGATTATGATGAAAATAAGAATTAGGAAAAATACCAACCTATTTACCCTGAACTTTTAACAGTTAAACAAACACACATTAAAAGTATGCTAGTGTGTATACATGTACAACAAACATGTATTTCTTTGGTCATGTTGGTAGAAATTAAGGGCATACACAAAAATGTAACCTTGATCCAGATCAGTTGTTTAATCAGTCAGGGGTGTAACCTATTCAAGTTATTAAATGAAGTACTTTTGTGTAACTGAATTGAGTGACCATGTATTTTCAGCAATAACTTATTTAAGTTATCAAATGTTGATTTCTTGAAAAGGTCTAACTTTGATTACAAATTTCTTTATGATTAAGACTTTTCTCAAACTAACAATAGTTTTTATACGACCGCAAAAATTTTGCGGTCGTATTATGGTATGGCGCTGGCGTCGGCGTCGGTGTTGGCGTCGGCGTCTGTGGACAGCATAACTTTAGNACATAAATTACTTGTACATTTTCTTGACTAAACGAAAAACAGTCACTGATTTCATGATGAGCAAAGCAATCGATGTAATTTTAAGATTATGTTCTGAATGTACAGTTTCAACGTGAGAATCAGGTATATCATTATCCTTGTAGAAACAATAGTTATACTCAGACAAGTCAAGTGTCATGTGAACCTCTTGAGAGTCCTGCGAAGCTTTATAGACATATTTGCAGCAAATTCCTTTGATCTTTGACAATTTTGGCAAATTTCATGCGAGGCTATTTTCAAAACATGACAGGTCTCACCGTCTGTATACTTTTGTAATAAAATCAGTACTAATTTTTATGAAATTGACTTTGTCCAGAGTTCTTTCCATTGTTTCTACAGCAATAATGACTTACATGTATCTACATGTATTTGTAAGATGGAAATGACGAGTATAAGTTCAGAAAGTAACACAATAAATTAGTACCGGTATATTTTATACTTTGATTACAACATTTTTCAAATATTATATCGGCAACTCTTTTCACAAAATTTCTTACGATAAAAATCAGTCGTAAGTCTTTAACATTTCATATAGATTTAAGATTTAAATTTATGGTAAGATATATTGTGAAAGGGCCTCCAAAATTAAGAAATAACCATAATACAAAATGTACAATGAGGAATTAAGATTTGTAAGATTCACTGTTTTCTTGTAAGCTCTTTTGGTTAATTTGTAAGAAAATTATCAATTCAATGCTGTTTGTAGTACTGGAATATGTTTTCTTAAAAATTTTAATGAGAAAAGTACAACAACTTTTAAATTTCTATCCAAATGAAATACTGTAAGACTATGCCCATGTAACTTTCAAGTGTCAACATATAGTATTTAGGAGAATCTGGTTAGTATAAATATAAACGAATGTTATGTGAGACTATTTTTTGATAACACCACATCAATTTAATAAGTAGATTTTCATCCCCAGCCTGCCCACCTGCCCTATTTTAAATTTTGTAAACAATTTTTTCAAGTACATTTTTGTGTCTCCTGCACAAGTAGTGTGGGGCGACATATAGGGATCACTTTAGTCGTCTTGTGTCGTCGTTGGCATTGTCATTGTTGTCCTTGTCCATCCAACTTTTTCATAACACTTTTCTCAGCAACTACAAATCACAGCCACTTGAAGTTTTGTATGTGACTTCAGTAATGGGTTCCCTATTGCACTTATTGAATTCAGGTCTGTCAGACATCTACTTCCTGTTTACGGACTTGGAATATTCTTCCGCATACTGTAAATAGTAAAGATTTTCGTAACATTATGGCACTGTCGTCGTTGTCGTCTGTAGACACTTTTGTTTTTGGTCAATAACTTAAGTTTAAGTTGATGAATCCTTATGAAATTTTGACACAGTGTTCCTTGGCACAAAAGGAAGGCTGTGTATAGTTTTCATTATTTTGGCCCCTCCTGTCTTTAAAAAAGGGGCAAAAAAGGGCAAAATTGGGTGTTTTCACATATTTGGCTGTAGAATATTTATTTATTGTCAGATTTTGATGGGGTTTCTTTCAATATGTTTCAGAGGAAATTTCCAATCTGTAGTATGTCAACAGATTTGACCTGGCATGTACTGTTCATGAGATAAATGGGGCCCATAAGGGGCAAATTTCAAAAATTTAAAATTTTTATTATTAGTCTGATTTTGATGCAGTTTTTTGCAATGGATTCTAAATGAAAAATTAATACAGTGCTGCATCATCAGATTTTTGGTAATTTGTTTCCTTTCCAAGCTATGAGGGGCCAAAATTGCAAACATGCAGATTTCCTAAAATTTTTATTTTTCATCTGATTTTGATGGGATTTTTTTCTTAAGATTCCTCTTGTTGTAAGCTTATGGTAGTAAATCAACAGATTTGGCATATGTCTAACCGTTTCCAAACTATTAGGGGTCAAAGGAGCCAAAATTGCAATTTTAATAACACTTTAAATTACACTTATTCAAATTTCAGTGGTCGACATGCTGCGCTCGGCGTAGCCCTTTATTCACTTATCAAATTCAGGTCTTTCGGACATCTACTTCCTGTTTACCGACTTGGAGTATTTTCAACAAGTACTGTCAATGGTAAAAATTTTAGTAACACTTTTCTCGGCAACTATAAATCACAGCCACTTGAAATTTTGTATGTGACTTTAGTATTGGGCATTGAATTCAGGTCTGTGGGTCATCTACTTTCTGTTTACCGACTTGAATATTTTCAACAAGTAATTTCAATGGTCAAAATTTTCGTAACACTTTTCTCAGCAACTATAAATCACAGCCACTTGAAATTTATGTGACTTCAGTATGGGGTCTGGTATTGCGCTAATCGAATTCAGGTCTTTTGGACATCTACTTCCTGTTCACTGACTTGGAATATTTTCAACAAATAAATTTTCGTAACACTTTTCTCAGTTTGTTCAATATTTTAATCTTGAACTCCTTGAAAACTGTAAGTCATATTCCAACCAAACTTGCAGGATATGCTGTTCACCTGATCTAATTGTGCACCTGATACTTAAATCAATTTTACAGATTTTAGAGGTTCACTGAACAAAAATACTTATAGAAGTTCACATGATAATTTGGTTTGTTTATTTGCAAGACCTTCAAAATTATAATTCATATTCTAAACAAATTTACAAGATATGTTTTTTCTCCTGATCCAGACATACACTTTATACTTAGAATTGTGATTCTACAGATTGTAGAGTTTAACTGAGCCAAAAATGGCTCTTTTAAAGTGCAGGC
>MJUU01072717.1:403710-434746 GCA_002080025.1 Modiolus philippinarum
TGAGTTCTTTTGTTTTGTATTACTAAAATGTGTTTGAAAGGAATTAGAATAAATATATTCACAATCGGATTTTTTGAATGCCCATTGAATAAGACGTCTGAATTTTTCCTTTATAAGATTATGTGGTAAGGTAGTATAGAGGGTAGAGAAATCAAAACTTTCAAGGGATTCGAAAGGGGCATTATAAGCATTTAATTTATCGAGAACTTCCAATAAATTTTTTACACTCCAAAAATGATTGATACCACTGTTTTCATATACTTTGTTACAGAAATTTATAACCAGGTTTTTAATAGCAGTCAAGGTATTAGTGAGTATAATAGAAACTTTAGTAGTAGAACAGTGACTAGATGACAAAATGAATCTAGATTTATATGGCGTTTTGTGGAGTTTAGGAACCCAGTACATGGTTGGAACTGTTTTACTATCAGGTTTAGCCTGTAAAGATGTAGCTGTTAGAAAATGTATGTTTGTAATTTCATTTTCCGTTAATTGGGTTAATTCAAAAGTATTTGAACTGGTAATTTCTTTTTGGAGTACTTCTATATAATGTTTACGACAAACTACAATGATGTTATTAGCAGCCTTATCAGCTGGGACAAAAACGAATTCCTTGCCAAACTCTTTAAGTTTCTTTTGGATGCGAGAAACGGTTGGTTTATTTATGTTGTCATAGCGGAAATGTTGTTCAAAATATTTAATTCGGATATCGACAATTTTCATGATAGCATTTCAAAATGTACTATTTTGAAAGTATTAACTTGCGCACTATATTTTATCGGAAGCACGAAGATCATCTTTTAGAGCTGTTAATAGGCTTGAAGCCTCACGTGATTTTTTCTTGTCATATTAACATCTCTCCAGCCATTTCATGGCTTCGAGATAAAAATTGAACCCATATCACGACCACCTATAACAGTTTCCTCTACTAATTCAAAAAGGGATAGTTGACCCACATACACGTTATATCCATTTGTACCATGCAGTGGCGCAAGTAGTTGCTGAGATTGGGTAGGGACTAGAGATTGTTCTAGTGGTTCAGAGCTTGTGTTAGTGACAAATGGTAATGATTTTTAGTTTTTCTTGCCAGGTTTTGAACTATGTTCGTTTCCTGCATTGTTCCGACTGTTATCTTATTTGCTGTCCTAACTTTGTTGAGTCAGTTTTGTTGAGTTCCCTCTGACGGGATATTAAATCTGTGTATATTATACATCTACATAGATAGTGACTGGCGGGAACGTTTCGTAGTCTAACTGCATTGTCAAGTATGTTCTTGTGGTCTTCCTTATTTGTAAAATATTTATTCTAATGGTCTCAGTCTATCTTTAGTTCTCTTACCAAGTCTGAACATTTAAATCTTACTTTTATCATGATCTTTCATCTTTTCACTAGACTCTTCCTGACTTTATATACATGGTACATGAGATATGACTAAGTTGATTGCCCTTACATTTTGGTATTCTTTTTCTCTTATTTCCTTCCTACCATCATCTTGTAGTAATGACCGGATCTCTTCTTTCATTTCTGCTACTCAACCAGGTTTTAACGCAAGCGCCTCTCTTTTTCTTTGTCTTAGATAACGTTTCCAACTGCATACATTTTATTCTCCATTAACCAGAGGGGTTGAACAAACTGGTACAATGTTTACTAAATATTTCCATTATCCATATCCTTTTTGTTTATGCTCTTAGTATTATTTACTTCGTTTCTAAATAATATTTTTTTTTCGTAATTAGTAACGCAAAGCTTCTATGCACATGTTTAAATTTTATGTAATATTTGTAAAATTTGAACATTGAAGCAAAGCTTCCTCGCTGTTATTTTTAAAAAACGTGGTATGTTTTTGTAGTACCACAAAGTTTCTCCTTCATTGATATTACATCGACTTAGATGAAGTACAAGATGTACAAAAAACAACGGCACATTAGGGGCAAACTTGGACAAAATGTCACATATTGCTAAGGAATCCAACGGGGCATGGTGAAGCGCAAAAGTGGGATTTCGTTTTTTATGGTCTACATATGTATGTTGATCTTAAAAGGCAAACAACTTATAAATCATGAACCCAATTTACCTGCATTGAAGGTTAGTAGCTTCCAATTTGCAAGAAAAAAGGGGTTGTTAAACCCCAAGTCTGGATCCACCAATGCCCAGAGGAAATATCATTGTTCGTGAGATGATCATGAAGAAGGCACACTAATGCAAAACGTTCATCTCCAAGAATTCTTGATGTCACATAACGGGTATAATTGGACATAATCAACTGTCACAAAACATGCAAAAAATTGCTACAGAATACAACGGGAAACTAAACGAAGCGCGAAAGTGAGATTCTTGCAGTGGCCTACAATTGCAGATTAATTCTAAGAAACCTATTCTGTGGCAAAAAAATATATATATCATGAACCTGTTATTTTCTTTCTTTTAATTGTAATTATGAAGTCATTGGCGTTAATGTTTGGAAAAATTCACGAAATCAGAAAAAGAATTTTTAAGCTATAAGTACTAATGCTACTCATTCTAATCGCATTCAACGGTTTCATTGTCTACAATTTCTATGACTAAAATGTTGAAAAGGGAAGAAAAACAAAATGCTTGGTGCATACCTGCAACATGCAATAATCAATTCCAGACAATGTGGACATATGTAGTTCAAGGAGATATGCCAGTGGTGGTAGAACGGATATTATTTAAGAATCATTATAAAATCTCTACAAAGAGAGGAGTTGCAACTTTGAATTTTATCATACTGCATTTTTTGAACATGTAAAAATTTCAAATAAATTACGAAAGCATGCGCTTTAATTGTATTTGGAAAAAAGTGAATTATAAGAAGACATCCAGAAACTAAAATCAACAATAGAAGATAAACAACAAAACAACATAGACAGCGAAAATTCGCTTAAGATGAAGCTATGTGAATCCGAAATTACAATCAAATATTTATCAGAACAACTGCAGAATGAAAAACGTGAAGTTACAGAGAATTAAAGAAGCAAATCGTGGCCACTGAGAACAGAAAAACTAAATGCGAACTACAAAATGACAATGAAATTCGGAGATTAAGGAAGTTTTACGGTACTCAAAACGAACGTATGAAAATTCTTGAAAATAATTGGGAAACAGCAAAAACAGAATTACAGCGCAAAAGAAACGAGTATAACATAACGCATTCTGCTCGTATGAATAACCAACAGTCATCAGTGAACAATTATCGGAATAACCGAGGAACCCGTGGAAGAGGAAGACACCGGCAACAACATCACCTAGACTCTGAGGTCAGAGTCCACTCGGAGAAGGGGAGAGTTGTCATGTTGTAAAAAGGGTATAATTTTCACTCATATAATTTTAGATCATATTTTAAGCGCCTTTTAAAATCTTTCCTATATTCTTTTGTTTTTTTTTTGTTTTGTTTTTGTTTTGACATTTCATAATAATTGCGTACAAGCTAATTAATCTTGTTATTCAATTCGTGTTACAACTACGTGTCACCATATCAACTCTTGTCGAGTAACACTAATTTTATATATAAATTGGGACAATTGCAAACGGAGATTACGTTGAATTACCGACAGGTTCAAATAGACTGTTACCATATAGTAAAATATTTGGAATTCCAATGAGTTACTTTTAAATAAGTGGATACCTATGGTGGCCCGATGCGGCCATTTCGCGTTTTCGCGTTTTCAACTTTCACTTTCCACAGAGCGAAAACGCGAAATCGAGAAGGCGAAAACGCGAAAACGCGAAAGCGGAATCACGAAAACGTGAAATGAATTTCACTTCATGTTTTCGCGTTTTCGCCTTTGCGATTTCGCGTTTTCGCATTTTCGCGTTTTCGCGATTTCGCGTTTTCGCGTTTTCGCCTCGGAAGTAAAGATCTAACGCATGCGTCATTTGAAATTTTAATGTGGCCATCTCAAACTTCAATTGAAAAACAGTATGTGTCATGTTGTGACCAAATTCAATAAACTCATGAACTGTATTAATTTTTGAATTGAATTTATTCGGATGGAATTACTTCTCAAACCAACTTTTGCATTTTGTTTACGTTTTAAGACTATCATATGTAAGATTCTCTCCATACCGTATGTGTAATGTAATTAGAAGTTGAAATGATATTTTATAGTAAGAATAAGTTTAAATTGGTGTGCATCTTTTAAATTTAATATAAGGTCAATTGGGTGTGTGTGTGAACAAGATCATGTCACAATGGACAAATTTGTCAAAACAATTTCATTAGATCGTTATTGTAGGGGATATTTTCACTGACAGATTAATCTCTCCCTTAGTTCTTTTAAGGCATTTCCCCGTAAATTAATTCCTACATTTACACCCCGGTGAAACTGTACACCGTGCAATCAGGGTAGCGACTAACTGTACGCAAGATAGTGCAAAACAAACCAAAAATTGCATGCAGACGAAAAGTAACATCATTATTATATCGTATTTGTATCATATTTAAATGTGTATTGGCAATTGTAAAGGAAAACTACACTATTTACCTTTATTTGTATCAAATATGTAAGCGTATATGTTTTAATAAAGTCACAATAACCAAAAGATTTCGTGTACACCAAAACTCAGGGTAGGACTAAGCGTACAGTTGGTAGCAACTAAGCAGTACGCAGGGTAGGACTAAATCATTGACATACTACCTAAATAAAAGATACTGTACATTTTTGCACATTGTTGAAGATATTCTCATACTGTTTGTCAGTGGAGATACCATATTATATTCAATACAACCAAGCTTTCTATTTGATGTATTCACTTTTTCCTTCTTTTTTTTCACAGATATAAAAAAAACACACCTTGACTTCTTCTGGGATCTCTGAACCATATTGTCTAAATATAGAATGCTTCGTACAAAATTCAAAATGTGTTAATTTTTATGACGGAATTTTCGAAAACATGCATGTATTTGATTGTGCTTTTCCCTAATTAACTGCTATTATGTTACCAGTAATCCCTTACAACAATGCTATACTTTGCAAGATATTAAAAATCGAGCTTTTAAATTGCTAAAAATATATGCTTCTATCAAAAATAGAATGCATGCTTTTCAAGTTCTTTCGTTGATGATGGAATTCATTTTTTTTAAATGCAGGAAATCGGACCGAAACACACTCTTTAGCATATATTTCACGAAGCAATGAAAAGCCTTGTTTTTTTTTCTCTTCGTAACGTGCCTCTAGTACCCGAATTTCAGGGAAACCGGGAAAAAAAAACTAATTATGAAATTGAAGTTCATTTAATATTTTTCCTGACAGACTTAAACTAAATTTTGATTGACGAAAAAAAAAATTAATCTGAAGCGCTGCAAATCGATTAAATATAAATAGCTCAATAGTGTTCATTAATTAGTGCCGATTCCCTCTCAGTGCATTGATATATTGATTTTTTTACGTACAAAAATAAAACTGTTCCCGGAATGAGAGTGATTCAAAAATCCTACCCTGCGTACAATTAAAATCCTACCCTGCGTACAGTTCGACTTTTAGTTAGTCGCTACCTACTGAACGCTTAGTCCTACCCTGGTGAAATTGCGTACAGTAAAACTTTTGCTAATTATACACTTATAAGCAATCAAAACAACCTACAACTGACACAAAATATTAATTGGCACCTCCAAATCTCATAATGATCGAAGTAAAGCATAATGTCCATATAAAATGAAAAATTAATCAATTTTTTTTCGTCGCCATGCCTATTTTTGGTTTGTTTTGCACTACCCTGCGTACAGTTAGTCGCTACCCTGATTGCACGTTGTACAGTTTCACCGGGGGTGCATTTATAAAAGTGTCGAATTTGAGTACGGTAGAACCGAGCTGTCAATCCAAAACGAATCAATTAGGTATAAAATATTTAACGCATTTTTTTTTATTTTTGAGTTCTCGGTTTTGTTGGTTGGGTGTAATTCTTGTAATAGAACAGTATAAATAGGACGTTTATTAACGTTTTATGTCTAATTACGAAAGAAAAATAAACAGTCAGAAAATCTTTTATTGTGTTTAGAAAGGAGGAAAAGTGAAGGTTTGTGATGTATGAAAGAACGATATGTGCGAGTAAAAAATCGAACCGGTGTTGTTGGCACCTAGCTGGGAGTGAAACGATGGACTGAAAAGGTGGGGAGGGGTTCAAGGAAGTTTCCAAAAGGGATCAGGCCAGCCATGAAAAAAGACAAGCCAACAAAAAGTAACAAAACCGGTTTGGATTGATCGTTAAGAGAAGGAAGCTTAATACATTTAGCATGTCTCAGTATATCTGGCATATAAAATACCATCTTTAATACAGCAAGGTGGCAAAAAGTAAACCTTTACTCATACTCGAACCACAACATATAAAGACAGTAGCCCCGACCCTCTCTGCCCAGGGTCATACACTTGTGTAAGTGTTTCATTAGATTCAAGCAACCTCATGTTTAGTACATGTATTGATATGTAATAAACAGATTTAGATGGATGATGTGTATGTAGTTTTTTAATCTATAGCATATCTCCTACTTTTCATGTTTGTATGAATATCCTGATGTTTTACTAACAACTATCCCAAAAAGTTTCTTTCGTTTCTTAATTTGAATCCCTCTTTTTGAATTCCCTGGACGCGGATTAAGCAATGCACATCAATTTAAACTTGCTAACTATAAAATATCATTTAATCTTTTAATTATATTACACATACGGCATGGAGAGAATCTAACATATGAAAGTCTTAAAATGTATACAAAATACAAAAGTTGGTCTGAGTAGTAATTACATCCGAATAAATTCAATTCAAAAATTAATACAGTTCATGAGTTTATTGTATTTGATCACAACATAACACATACTGTTTCTCAGTTGAAGTTTGAGATGGCCACATTATTGTTTCAAATGACGCATGCGTTAGATCTTTACTTCCGAGGCGAAAACGCGAAAACGCGAATCGCGAAAACGCGAAATCGCGAAAACGCGAAATCACGAAAACGCGATATCGGGAAAACGCGAAAACATGAAGTGAAATTCATTTCGCGTTTTCGTGATTTCGTTTTCGCGTTTTCGCCTTCTCGATTTTGCGTTTTCGCGTTTTCGCCTTCTCGATTTCGCGTTTTCGCTCTGTGGAAAGTGAAAGTAAGAAACGCGAAAACGCGAAATGACCGCATCGGGCCACCATACTATGGTGGCCGCATATAATTTGATTTTGGACTGTATTAATTTGTTGACTTTTATGTATGCTATTTTTTCAGTTATTCAGTAGAATATTTATCTTTATTGGAATTATTTTATTTGAAAATCTACTTGCTAGTTCCCCCGTAATTTCACGTGACGACAATAAGAGAAGTAACATGACAATGGATTTTTATTGGGTTTGTCTTAGGGTTAGAAAATGACATTTACCAATCAGTCACCCAATAGATCTTTCAACATATTAATTTTACATAGTACTGAGATAAATCTTTCACTGACTTCCAACCTGTCAAAGGCATTTGCTGTTGAGTTGATTCCGGACACTGCCGCAATGGAAGTGGAGGTTTGGCTAGCAATGAAAACCGGTTTAACCCACCATTTCTTTTGTAAAGCCTGTACCAAATAACTAAATACCGAAGTTACCAAGTCAGGACCATTGCATTCTATAATTTTCCGATGAATTTCCTCCTGATTTGTCTTTTTGTCTCTTGGACTTAAGCTCCCGACAATTATGTTCGGTAATTTTGTCTTTGCATCCCCCCCCCCCCATTGCATTTTACCATGTTTTGGGGGGTTTATTTTAGATTTTCCCCATTTCTATATTATTGCTTGTAGTATTTGTCGATGTATCAATAAGATTTGTGAAGGCATTAGTGTTAATGATTGGAATAGGACTATGATGAAAGTAGAAGTACTAACTCTTACTTAATTGAGAGAAGCATAAGCAATAAAGGAATATAGAGTAAACGCACATGAGAAAAAATCTGTATAATTACATGGTAAAAACAGGCTATTATTGTTGTTCTTCATATTGTTGCTAATACATTATCGGTACTGTAGTCTAAAACATTGTGAAAACCTAATCAGAAATGATGTCGTGACTTATTGTTATCACCACCAATAGTTTCATTGTCTACAGTAATTGTGTCTAAAGTATTGAAAAAAGAAGAAAAATAAATGCTTGATTTACATCTGCAAAAAAACTGAATAATGATTTACAGAAAATGTGTACTGATTTTCGCTGTTTTCGTGGTTGAAAAAAAGACCACTAAAATTAGTACCCGCAAATATCTCAGGGACCAGGAGAAAGTACTAATATTTTCCTAAAACCTCGAAAATTGATGCCCGCGAACATGTCACAGTTCAAGAAACCGCGAAAATTAATTCATTTACAGTAGTTCAGGGATATATGACAAAGGTGGAAGAATCGATGTCCTTTATGAAACTTAATAAAATCCCGACAAAGAGAAAAATTGCAACCAAAATTGAATTCTTCATGTCTGTTACCTATTACTTGTTTACCGTATGGTATTTCTTTAAATACAAAATAAACCTTTTTTTTTCCCTATTTTGGGAGGGAGGTTGTGAATTGTACTGGTACCAAATGCACTTTATGCTAGATTTTTTCTCCACTTCATTTTTGTCAAGATTTTTCTATTAATTATTGCTCATCTTATATTATTGTCATCTATAGGGTTACTGTTTTCTCTAAATTTGTGGATCAAGTTGCATAAAAGCTGATCGTTACTTGTGATAGCAAGCTTTCAGAAACATTTTGCAACTCATTTATCTTAGTTTTTATAGTTGAATATGTATGAGCTCATTGGTATGCATTACAGGCAAGAGATGGTTGTTGTTCGGAGCAATTAACTTCTGTGAGACACTTACAAAGGTTAACGCTACAGAGTTTAAATTTAAGAATTTTCCATCAAATCGATAAGCGTATCCCTTCGTACAAAATGGGTGTCTTATAAGAAGCAGGAAATGCTTACTCTACCGGTGCACCTTATCCCACCCATGTTTTTATATTGTCCGCGTTGTTCATCTGTATGTATGTTTTCATTTTTCTTTTCTGCTTCGTACTCGTGTGGTGTCCTTGTTTCTTGGTGTTTCCGATATTACCGTTGTCCCTGGATTGTACGTTTTTAGATTGACGGTTCGGTTCTTACCTACTTTACTCTTCTGTCCCGGCTTTCTAAATTTACCATTATTGTAAAAGAGTATTCAGTTAACTCGTGTACTTCAAGATTTTAATATATTTCCATTTCTTGTCTTCTAATAACAAAATACCGACTCGGAGGTTACTGAGAATCTATGTTTCGCATATATGCATTTCGACAACTTATTTCTCATCAGCGCAGATAATATCAAAACCTTTGGAAATCCATGAACCGAAATATTTGTAAAAGCAGATAGAGAACAAATTACAAATAGTATCTAAACAGGAAAGCCAAAATCAGCTTTTTATCTTCACTGCAGAAACTTTAAAATTTGTGAAGAACTGATATTGACCACAATTTCAGATTTGTTTGATTACTCTTTAAAAGAATGTTTACAGTTTCATTAACACGTGATATATTCTTCAAGAAATTTCTATTATCTAAATGTACATTTTGGTTTATAACAAACAAAACAGAATAATTTATCTGAAGTTCAAAATACTACACATTTGACTGAATTCTGAAATAAAATTAAAAAGACTGAGAATGCATACGTTATCTATAAATATAAAATAGTGAAATATTTCAAGAACTTTTGTTTTAATTAGTTTTTTTTTATGATTTCAATTTCTATCATCGAATCTCCAATCTGTCTTACTTATGTGCTATACCTTCAACCTTGTGTCGGACTTTTATCTACAGTCTCGACCTTATCTGTCCTGATCTGAAAAGTTCTTAATGTTACATACATAACAGGAAAGGAGAACATTTAGACAAAGGTAAGTAAAATTGATTAAATTGTGTAACGTCTGAAATATTTTACGAAAGGCCGTTTTCACAAAAAGTCCTTTGATTAGAATTAGTGAACGTTTATGAATACCTCGAGCAATATACGAATGTTTTATCGAACTCCTGTAAGGTTGCGTATACCGTCAGTTATTGCTCTACTGTTAAGACCCTGAAATTCCTATATTTGTATACTGTAAGCATATACAAAAGGTTGTCAGAAAGGCCTTCGTAGAACTGATATTTACTGCAACGACGATATTATTTGTTTCTGTACTTTGTACATGGCATGATAGGGCGGGAACTTTCTGAAAAATATCTATACCGGTAAACCAAGTCTCTATCTTAATTATATATAAATGTAATACATCATTTGACATGATTGAGCGTGGCTTATTTGTCCTCACGATACTACCAATATGCAAAGTACCATCACAGGTATAAACCAGGCCCGTCCTCTAACAGTGCTATAATATTACAAAACATTAATATTTTTTCGCATACTGACGTCTAAGGATGAAAACATTAATAAATAAAGGGATATAAAAATTGGAATTTGAGTTCAAAATGCGACAAAGACAAATAAAGTCTTGAGTATGCCTTGTAATATTTGATGACATTGTTGATGACAATGACAAAGATGAACATGCATAAAGATGAACATGCATAAAACATCTATGCATTTAGATAACATTATAACATTTTTAACAACGCTAAAGTCATTATTCCGATAGAGATAGGTGTTTTTTTCATTTCAGGATTAAGAGTGATATGTTAACTCTTGGCATAGTTTTGCTTTTGTTTGTACTACAAGCAAACTGCTCACATAAGAAAGGAGTAGCAATATCTGGTGGAGATGCATATATGTGTGGAGATGAACAAGCTTTTACAAATATACATTGGTGGTGAGTGTCGATTCAGCTTATCAACCATGTTAATTTGTTCTGATAGGTAATAAATAAAATTTCATCATATATTGTTGGTTGAGATCTAGGTTATACCCGAAAATATCGAAAGAATTTCGTGAAACGAGGAGAATATCCTTCGTGCAAAGCTCAGTTCTTAGCTGTTTAATTTATATATCGTTTATAATGTAGCTCAGACGTAAAAACTGCGTTGTGAACCGCGTCGTATAGATACAAATATGAAAGAGAAAACACAAAGCAAAAGAAAGATAATCATTTATTCAATTTCCATAATCGCTGCCGGCCCTTACGTTTAACCAGTATCAGCAGTTTGCATCTAAAACTGTTCTTATCTGTTCTTATTCTATGTGTCTTTTATCACATTTTAGTAAATTTTCTCACTTGATTGTAGGTATGATTATCATATGTCTCCATGGGAACATCATAAAAGGAACTGTTCCAATGAAATCAGATCTGGATATGTGCCTATGATTTGGGGATGGCGACCACATGTTGACACGCCAATCTATATCATTAAACAAGCTCACTACGTTCTTGGTTTCAATGAACCTAATTTGGCTCAACAGTCAGATATATCTCCCAAAGATGCCGCTGCTCACTGGAAAGTCATAGAAAGCAAAGGAAATGGTAAAGTCTTAGTTAGTCCAGCAGTAGCGCCGTGCACCCATTGTAACATGAATCCATTCAGTTGGTTAGATGAGTTTTTTAGATACTGTCATGGATGCAGAGTGGACCATATTGCTACTCATGCGTATTGGTGTCATGCTGATCAAACTATGCACTACCTGAAGCAACTATGGGATAGATACCATAAACCAATATGGCTGACAGAATTTGCATGTCCTCATACTCATTCAACAAGTACGCAGCTAAATTACATGAAAGAAATACTGCCGCGTTTAGAGTCGGCCTCATATGTGTACCGCTATTCTTGGTTCAATAGCAGGCGTACCGGAAATGCACATACTACAACATCAGTCAGCCTTTTACACCAGCATTCTCCACAGTTATCAACTCTTGGGAAATATTACAATGACTTCATATAAAAATGAAGATAAAATATTTAAGTAAACTTCTTATGTATCTGGATGATTGGTAAGCTGTTAGCAATATGATATGAACAAGAAAGCAACAAAATCAATTTTTGTGTACCCATCATGTTTGATACCCCTACTAATTAAAAAAAGTCAGACTTTCTTGGTAAGGCAAATTTGTGGTTTGCTCCAACATGACATTTTTTGTTGCTCTTTTTGTTTTCTATGCGTTTACTTTTTATGTTTCATTTTTGTATTATCGGTTAGCTTGTTATTTTTATAAATATTACACCAATGTGATAAGACGTAAATTACAATACCTTCCATAATCGTGTTTTTCGGTGTAAATTGATAGAGTATCTTTTTACATATATCATTCTTCTACCAAAGTTACTTCGATTGAAAATAAACTTGTCATAGAAATATCATAAATATATAAAAATGACATGGTTTTTGTGATTTGTTCAGAGAGATGCGAGTATTGATACATTAGGAAATACTTTTCAATCTATCGGCAAGATATGCTTGTTCACAGGACATGCGAAATGTGTTCTTAAAATAACGAGGTTAATGCGTATAAGTCTCTTCAAGTACATGGTAATACAAGCATTAAAAAACGCTTTTATTATTGTTCTCCATCTTGGAGTCAACATGAGTCCTTCATTAATGAGCATAGTACGTCTAACACGGACCCATAGCACCGGTTGGAGCGGAATTCATTCCTAAATGTCGAACAACGCTACATCCATGTTTTTTTTTTACCCATGGATGCTGGATCCTCAACAACCAGAAAATTAAATGACAAAGTGTTATTACAGCCGCTGTCATCCGTTGCCCCAAAAAATAAACTCATTGAATAAATCACAACATATAAACTACCACAGAGCACTCATCGAGTCATTCACACGAAAACTTGGCATAATATAAAAGTGAGATGCGGCCATTATAAGCGGGTGTCTGAAATAGAAAAAATAATAAATTGCCAAGATTTGAAATAATGATAGTGAATACATATGTAATTTGATTTTTTTTTGTTTTTGTTTTTTGTTTTGTTTTTTGTTTTTTTGTTTGTTTTATTTATTATTATTTTTTTTTTTTTTTTNGGGGGGGGGGGGGTTCTGGACAGCTTGCATTAAGTATGAGCAGGTTTATTCCTTATGGCACCGTCCCTTGATACTTTCTGCAGGATGTCTATATTCCCTCAAGATTGTAGTGATCTTGGTTAAAACTATTATATGCCACAGGTTTTAGATGGTTGGATATAAATTATATGGCACCGTCCATTACAATATCTTTATTTCATTTAACTTGTTGCTGTTACTATCATGCTAGATGTATATTATTAATATTACTCAATTTTTCATAGTATGAAGTGCATCTGCGGTAGACGTGCATATCTATGCCTTTTATTTATTGTTTTTTTTATTATTAATTGTTATGTATTGTCTACAATGTTTTCTGTAATATTGTACTTGTACCAATCATAAATGTTTGATGTATCATGCCCTCCTGGGGCCCTAATTTGGTATTAGATATTCTGATTCTGATTCTGATTCATATGAGATATTCTCTCAAGAAGTACATCATAACTTAAATATATAGAGAGCATACATCTTGCATATGTGAAAAAAATACATAGAATTAGTTAGATAACATATCGAAAATATTACATACAACAAAAGTCCAAAGCAATTAGAGGGAGAGACCATGAAGCAAAATCCGTAAGACGGACGGCAGTATCGAGAACACACAACCCAACACAGAACACTTTATGCAAGCCGTCGAATTCCCGACTTGGAACGGGCATTTCAACATAAAATGGGGGGTTAAACCAGGTTTTTTGATGCATCAACCTACCAGCTATCAACTCACGTCCAGCTACGGCCTTTGCTTGGATACCGAAGTAAAAACACAAAAAAGAGAAAATCTATAACAAAAAAAAGTGCACTTTATGATCAGATGTAACACAATCGGAGACAAGTGAGCAAACACAAAAATATGAAATAGAAAGGAAATGGGGTAAATGCCAAGGATACAACATCCCATATCGAGGTTAAAACGACCCAGAACAAAGCATCTAGGGGTAACCGTACGGTCTTCAACACAGTGAGGAACCTCACACCATATAGCAAGCCCTAAATGGCCTCAAAAAGGTAAAAAATAACTAAATACCGAAATTTCTGTGAATTTAAATTCTGCATAAAAAAGTGAATAAATCAATGGAAACAAACAAACAAAGAAGAAAATGAACACCACAAATTTAAAGCAGTGTGGACACAGAATTTCTACACGAAGGGTGATGCAAGCAGAGCAGATGAGGCTTACACTACCGACAAACAAGGTATTGTTCCTTCTGGAATTCATGAAAACATGTTTACGTTGTATGAGAATTGAATATTGGTATATGGACTTATCCGGTGCTAGGGGCCATCTTGAACTTACTATGAGGTACAAATAAATCTCATTTTTGAAGGCCTCATGGTGACTTCAAGATGAGGAACAATATGTTTGTTTACCATGTATTTGTAGGGACTTTGTCTCATGTGCATTTACTACATATCATTTCATTGTTTATGCTTCTTTGTGCTTTACAGATTATCGGCCATTATAGTCGGAGCCGATGTAAACTGCGATGACAGTATTGCAGTAACTTTTATTTAGTTTAAAAAAAGAACAAACTTCAAAATACAACATTTATTTAACAAAAATACTTCAAATGTTTTGATATTATGAAAATATTTCAAACATGTATATGATAACAAAGCAAACAAAAAACTATACGGTTTTGGCCGTTGGTTATAGTATCCTGTGACGAAAGGGTCACAAAAAATGGTTCAAGCTTAAAGACGGGTATAAAAACTAAGAGGTAGCTCTTATTCTCTCATGATTTTGACTTTTAAATGGTTTTTACATTTTTAAATACTAACTACTTCATAAAATTTAGCACCACAGTCAGTTTGTAATTACAAGAAAAATAAAATACATTGAAGCCTTCACGAAGTCTCTAAACACGAATTAAGCAATACTGGGATCTCTTATTAAACGCGAGAAAACACACAATGATGTCAATTCTTAAACTTATGGTCTTAAGGTAGTTAGGATGTATTGGTTTCTGGCGTAAGAACTTGTCTTAAATTTATACAAAAAATGAAACTTTGAGCAATATGCTATGAAAATATGTAAAAAAAATTGGGGGGTCACGGATATGTGAAAAAAAATATAGAGTCCTAAAGATTGGTCAAATTTATTTTTGTTTGCACTGCGTCTACAATAGAATTATCTGGGAAATAACCCATTACTACATTTCAATAGCTTAGTTTTTTTCTATAAGCAGACATACAATGTTTTCCAAACTTTGCATATTTATTGGTGCCATATAAAACTTCAATATGTCTCGGACCTTTTGAAAAGGTTATTTCATGAAACATGAAGAATTTATTAATTTATCAAGAAAATGGTAACTTAATTAATTTAATTTGGGACCCAAAATTAAAAAAAAACATATTTTTGGAAAAATTATAATAAATGTGTTTTGTAAATATGCTTTTGACAAATTCAAAAAAGAAATTGGGATCAACTGCCTTATTTTTTAACAAACTTAGATAATTTTACCAATTCCATGACATTTCAGTATAGAATTTTCTCCCTTTGATAAAACTTTTTGAATTTTTGGCAAAAAAGCAATCTTCGAACTAACTTGATACTTATTGTTCATTTTTATTTAAATTGCTATATTAAAGAATAAAAAATCATGTAGACAACATTCTCATTGAATTTTTGAATTTTTGCTCAGATGCCCCCAAAAAAAGATTCTCAGTTTAGGATACCCAAAGTACCTCAAATGAACATTTTTGATATTATAGAATTCAGCTGCATACTCCCAATGTATGCTCTTTTTAAAATAATAGCGACAATATTAATAAAAATAAAACGGCAAACTACATGAAAAGCACATGTTAGTAAAGTATTGCTTTCTATCGGACGAATTTATATATATGTACAACAACGGCAGTAGAATACCGAAGGAACAAAGCACAAAATTACATCAAGCATCATGAAAAGTCATTTCTTACTTCTTCGTGATTTTTTATGGTCGAAATAAATGTTTTAATCTATAATAGCCAATATATTTAGCGAGGCAAAACAAAGTAATATGAAATGCAAACAGGAAATAGTCATTCTATTCCAAAGGTACTTATACAAACTGCTTTTGGTGGATTATAAAAATGTATATATTATGTTTTCGTTGTCACTTGAGCTTGATGTAACATTGTGCTGATAATGTCTATTTTTGTCGATATATTCATAGCTACAAATTCATTTAGTTTTTTTGCCAACGCTTTTTTAGAAAGGTATTTCGCTTTGGGTTAAGGTAAATTGATTTTGTTTTTCTATTAACAAACATTTCACGGACAATTATCAATAATAGTCATAAAAATTTCTGTCTCTACAGTGCTACTTTAGAAAGACGTTTTCAGTTAATTTCTTGATGCATCGAGCAAAAATTCTGAGGTGATATCTAGAGCAGTTTGTGAAATGTTTCATTCTAGGTGAAACGATTGCAATATACGTTTTGATAATGCTAATCAATAAAAATAAAGAAATTTCAATGCCCCGTCTATAAACGAATTTGACTATCATAGCGGTGTCTTCATTAAAACTGTATCAAAAGTACTGACAAAACAAAAAACAGGCACAATCATATACACCATTACTCATCAAGTGTAACAAACAAACAAAAACAGACTTTGCAAGATAATATAAACTGTAGTTGTTATTTCCCTTTGTTTTAAGACAAATACAAGTGACATAAGTTTCCTTCCATTTTAAAAAATTACACAATGTGGTAATGTGTACATTATCATGATTACTGCTCATTTAAAGCAATGACAAAAATGACTAAAATCCTAAATTATTGTATAATTATTTTCTGCGGATTTCGACAAATTATGTCTTCAGTTCAGATCAAATCAAAGCACTATTTGCAGAAACACAATAATTGCAGGCTCAAGAGACTGAGTATATATTTTGTACCTGACAAAATACGCATAAAAATTCTTAAACAAGAGCCTGAATTGCCTACCTGACAATACCTAACCAAATGTTGGGGAAAAAAGAACTAAAGGATCCACAGAGCCTTAACTGCTCACCTAAAATCTGAGGCAGTACCATTACAAATGCAATAACATGAAAAAAAGACAAAAACAAAACAAACAAAAAACTCTTTATCACTTTGATGATTCAACCACAAAAATAAAACCAATATCGCTCAATCATTTTATTCTTATTGCCAAGAATAAAGAGTTTGTGTCAAATCATAGTTAATTATATATTAACGTACTTAAGAAGCAATTAATATATCGAAATGCAATGAAAAGAAATAATTTAGTTTCATGGATAAACCATTTTGTTTCGTTTATTGAAATCAAAAGCTATCCTTGACCGCTGCATAATATTTTGGACCACTTTCGTCCTATACGGACCCCCGATAATATTGGTTATACATTTTTCTGATTATTTTGATTTTTGCTTTATCGAGCTATATCTTATTGGTTTTGTCAAAAGTGTTATGGTTTCTTTTTATTTCATTTTTATTTAGATACTTTATTTTTTGGTTAACGCACAACAGCCATCTGGAAACAATAAATGCATGTATTTAGTATTGTTCACGTTTTGACATTTTAACATTTATGACTTTGGACATGTACGATTTAAAACAAAGTGTTCTTAAGTTCCCAAATATAATAAGTTCAAAATAATTGAAAGATCTCAGAATTAGGATTAATTTTGCTTATCTGATTATCTGTTTAACTTTACTTGACAGGAAGTGGGAATGGTTTATTCTAAAACTTTAATTCCTTTTGAAATAAAAAGTGTTTTGTTAGGCATTCATTTTCCTCATGCAATACTCAAGCATAGTCCCCACTCGATTGTAACTCAGTCACAATGTCTATTACACACGACTGCAACCAATAATTCAGCCAGAACGACAATTACAGTCAACTGTAACTAATGGCTTAATTAAAGAATTCTCTTCTAAAAATACAACCAAATTTTCAGTAGTCTTGCCTAAAGGAAACTTGACTTCAATTTCATATATATCAAATATCATCAAATATAATATATATCCTATACGAAGACGCACATACTTTTTCTCTTTTTTTTTCCTAGAGAAATTTCGTCACACGTCACAACCGTAATCCTTCAGCAAAAATTGAATATGTGAAAGGTGTCACTTATACTGGCCAAGAATTATATTGATCATTATGTACTAAGGATATAAGAGTGTCAGGAATCACGCTGATGACGTTGTAGTGATGTCATCTGTCTTCAGTTTTACTGTTTGTCTTTGTAGTTCCTGTCTACTTTTCTCTTTGTTTTTCTTTTTCAAACTAGGACTGTATCTAAATTTTACAATTAAATCTTTATCTCGTCTTAAATCTCGTATATTCTCGAAGTATTTATATTTTGGTTTGAATTCGTCTTCCTCAGATTCAGTTCGTGTACAACCATAGATATAGCAATCCGTTAGAGTATCGTCCATCATCAATGAAGGAGCACAAACTGAAATATAAATTAAATCGACATTGTTTTAACAATTTGATCACAATTATCATCATGGTACAACAATTCCACAAAGGTACATTCTGAGTTTCAGTTATGAAGTGAACCCGACGATTTTATCAAATAAAGTACAAGCAATAATGTACATGTTCATTTGTTAACATAATTATCCTTTAAGTGAAATACGAGTTCATTTCTAGTATGTTATAACTGATTCACAAAGTCACTTTGTGACGTACATTATTTGCTTTTGTATTAAATAAAATGAGTTGTTACCAATCATGCTGATGTTCAGTAAGATAAAACCTTTGACAAAACCAGTTTAGTGTCTCCCTTTCTCTTTCCTTTTGCTTCATCAATTTTTTCCCGATATTTTTTTTGCTTCGATGTTCGTTAGAAATGTATTCTAACAAGTAACAAAACTCGTAATTCAAATAGAATTTCTGTATGTACAAAGAGTTATTGTCAAACGAGAATTAATTAGATTAAAAAAACAATCTTCAGTTGGTTAATGGGCAACTATAGTGTATTTTTATTTTATTTTATTATTATTTTTGGGGGGGTTTCTGTAGTGTCTTAAATTGATAGTTTTATATAATATGTTATAAAAAATAACAGGATATGTTGTAAATGCACATGAGACAATGTTTCTACAAATACATTTTCAATCCAAGCAATGGAAAACTCCCCTTGACCCATCTTTCAAAATTACGTATTGTCATATTCTCTCCTTTCAAGATTGTGGTCATGGAGTTAGTAGTCTACCTGTATTGGGTTTTATTCGTATGTTTACTATACTATAGGGAAACGGGACAGATAAAGGGGAGGTTTGGGTACCCATAAACCGGTTTAACCCTACCGCTGGCTTTTGCTAGTGCCGGTACCAAGTCCGGCTGTCCCGAGTTCCTATAGTTGTTTACGTTTGTCTTTTGTCTTATTTGTGTTTTTCCAGGGTATTATTTCCCTGCTTGTTAGCAGATTGTGGCATGTGATTATAATTTTCAGTCATTGTAGGTGTTTCCTGTTGTTCCTTTTATTTCATTTATTTTTGTTCTTCATCTTGAATTCACCATGAGACCTACAACAATGAGCTTTGCTCATACCTCATCGTTACTTCAAAACGGCCCCTACGTGCTAGCACCGATTTAAGCGGAAGTTTTTACTTAATTTTGATAAATTTAAATATGGGTTAAATGAGTGAAAAAAAGTACATCATCAATATATCGAAAAGAGAAAGTAAAGAATTTTAAGAAGTAAGTACTTTTTCCTTGAATTGTATAAATTTGGCTTCGTAAGAACGAAAAAGAGATTGCTCGTTGGAATGCCGACTGTCTGTTGAAATATCAACCCACCAAACACTACAAATTTAAAGTCGATCAAAATATCCAGTATGTTAGTGATGTCATCCTCAGTAAATCTATTGGTAGAATCGTTGCTTCACGAAGAGAAATTACGAGATATTTGCATCTTCGTCTACCATTGTATATCATTGTTCATATTTTGATATTTAATCTGTCTTTGTGTAGTGAATGAGAAATAGAGGTATATAGAGTAGAAGAATCAAAAAGCTTTGTTTCTGTGACACACTTTTTACGATGCATTTTTCAGCTGTTGAAGAACATCTTTAATTTTTAAGAACTTATATCTGGTTCACATCACTATTAAAGAATGTCTCTCGAAGAAAGTTTTGGAGTCCCTCTTTTTTTAAATATCAGAAAGAATTTGCGAGAGGGATTTCGAAGAGCAACGAAAAAAAGTCAAAATAAATAATTCTTATCAAGATATAGTTGAAATAAAAAGGACTGCATCATCTGCAACGTTGTTATTTCTCAAAACAATGTTCATCTTACATACTGTATACAACGAAAACGATACTGATTGTACCAAATGGTAATATTTATGGTTTTTGTTACAAAGTTAACATTTATGGTCACAATATACTGTAACATCTTTATAAGACCGTTGTGTTCGTTTTTGGGTAATATACCGATATAAAACACTAATTTACCTTTATAAGACCACTTTGAATATTCTAAATAATTATCTGGGATTGTTGCTATGATAATTGGCACTGCAGAATATAAAATGATGTCGGCAAAAGTAGCCTCTACCTGTAAATATTGAAAATAAATAATTAAATCATATATTCGTGAGTATGATAAGCACAGTAGCTAGATTTGAATGCAAATTTTACTTAAGTAAGACATAAGATTGTGTCGTGTACTTTTTGTTTTGATTTTGGAACTACAATTAAAGGGTATATTTGGCAAATTTAACCAAATAAGAAAAATAAAAAACAATTACATTTCTCTATCCTACAACAATAATGGTGAAACAGGGAAAAGATTACTAACAAGGCAGAAAAAAACTGACAACCAACAGTGTTTTAATATAAAATATGCAATGAAGGGATATGGAGTAAAATGCACATGAGACAAACTCTCCACAAAAACATGGTAAAACAAAGCAATGGAACAACGCTTTTATTATTGTTCTATAGAATATCTTTGCTGACCAAAAAAAGCCGATTTAATTTGAAAACTTGCAATATCTTAATTTTTGTTTTGTTGCAATCTAAGGAGTATCTCCATCAATCAAAGCTCTGTCCTGAGCTTATGTTTTGGGATTTCCGATTTAGATCATATCTGTTATTTGTTCTTTATCAGTTTAAAAAATCTTTGAGCTTATGGTCTTCACAATATTTAGATTTTATCTACACAGAAGAGGAATATATTGTCGATTTGACCATATGCCAACACTAGATTTTCAGTAAAGTAAGTGAGAACCAAACCTTCAGTCTAAAAGGGAATAAGGAAGTTCGGTATTTAGTTATCAGTAAACTGATAGTTGTTCAATGAAGTTATCTGCCTTTTATCTTCATACTTGAAAATAACTAGCAGTGAAATAATAACAAAAATTGTTTTATGAATGTAAAATAATTTCAGTAAAAGCTGACTAGAAAACTAAAGGTATTTCTTATAATTCAAATTCATCTAACATGAAAAATGATCCTCTATTTGACGTCTTCATATACTGGACTAGTTTACCTCGGAGCGTATTGATCGACAAAAAGCGTTTATTAAGAAGTAGCTTCTTCTTTCATGACACTTCCCGATGAAAACAGACGTGGACATAACAAGTGTAATTACTGTTTTATAGATATAGGTAGCAAGTGAGCAAACATTTCCTTAGAGGGTTTCCCTGTTTGCCGATACTTTCAAAATAGACACAGGCTTTTTTCAATCCCGATGGTCCTGAAAATTATAGGTACTTATATAGATATTCCGAATTCAAAAATAAAAAAAAATGTAAATTGAGACTCAAAAAAATTATAATATTTTTATTTAAACTCAATCTCGTCTTATGTCTTTTGGTGTTCTTGCTTTTGCCTTGTCTCTGGACTTTGATTTGTGTAATCTTGTGCTTTGTTCCTTCGGTATTCTACTGCCGTTGTCTCGAAAAAGGTCAAATAATCACGTTAGAATTCTTAATTAAAAATATTGCAAATTTACAAATAAAATCGGTTTTCGGACCAGCACCGAAGTACTAGCTACTAAGGTGGAAAATATCCTCGGCGACTTGCAGTCCCCCAGCAGAAGCATCGACACCACGTGATCGGCCCAGTGGTAGTAAATAACAAACACCAAAGGTACTGAGGATTAAGTGTCTGCATATGGCAATTTCGACAACATGGTCTCTTCTATGGGAGTAAAGATTTATACTCACCGATATACAATATCTGACATCATATACATGAAACGAAATGAATATGCAATGAGGTCATCAATATACAATACCTAACATATTATAACACTTTACATATATTACAAAAACATGAAAAAATGTTTGGAATATTGAAGATTTATACTCACCGATATACAATACCTAACATCTAACACTTTACACATATGTAATCTTGACGGACATAACGGAGGAATACGTAGTGGATATTCTTTCCATAATCTATGTTGTCCTGGTCTAAGTCCATCACATACTTTAAATTCTTTAAGTAACAAAATTTTCGTTTGGACACCTCCATAGGTTAATATCTTCAAGTAAACGATACATCCGAAGATTAAAGTTTTTAACTTTAGATACATCCTTTTTAACGAATAACAAGTTGGTCAATGAAATAGATGAAGTCTGGAGGTGTGTGTGCTCTCTATGTTTCCATTATGGTGTACTTGTTTCTGATATAATTTCTCATATGGATATACTATCATACTGTATGATTTTTTTTCTTTCTTTTTTGTTTTTGTTTTTTGTTTTAAATTAAGTTTTAACAATCTGTTTACCAACATATCACTATGTTATTATGCCAAGTATAATAAAGAATTACAGGAAACGCCTACAATGGCCGAAAAAACACAGTCAGACGCCACAAAGTACCAAGGAATTCCACAAGAAAAAATTACAAATAAAGACAAACGTAAACAACGATAGGAACTCGGGACAGTCGGACTTGGTAATTTGTCTCTATACTTTGCTTCTTTTTTAAAGATTACATTCCTTGTTCCTTCGGTATTGTATTGCCGTTGTTTCTAGTCAGGGCTTTTTTTTACCTTCGTTTTACATCTTTTTAAGGGACTCATTCCCCATGTGATAACACCAATTTTTTCCAAAAAATATGTAAAAGTTTCCAATAGAGTTGAGCATTTAAATAATGTTTTGATTTAGAATCCCCAAAATTCTCAAAATTAATGTCGCCGATGAAATTTTCCAAATTTCAGAGGTTGGGGACTTATTTCAATAAAAGGAGAAAAAGCCCTGCTAGTTCTGAGCAGATATCCAAGGTTTTCAAAAAAGTATATGTATATGTGTATCTAGTCGTTCGTTATATCTGTTTATAAGGTGAATGTAAGACATTTGCTGATTGGTCAAGAAGTGTTATTGTTTACATGACGTTATAAAGGCAATTTCTAGCAGAAAAAAAAAATCAAAATTTACGCATTTCAGTAATATTGCAGCTTCTCCTGCTTACGGAGTGTATGTTTCACAGTTGATTCGTTACGCGAGAGCTACCACAAATTATACAGACTTTCTCATTAGACATAGTTATCTCCTTGACCGTCTTATTAATCAAGGCCTCAAAACAATCCGACTCATACGATCATTAAAAAGTTCTTTAGTAGATATTAGTCTCTTGTGGGAAATTTAAAGTTTCGATCTGAGCTCTGATTCAAGATTCTTATTTTACGTAGATGTACTGGGATGATCATTTGATTTAAATGTCTACGACCTTACAATATGAATCGCTGTTGAGTTGCTACCGGACATTGCCGCAATGGAAGGCGAGGTTTGTTGGGCCATAAAACCGGCTTAACCCACCATTTCTATTGAAATGTCTGTACCAAGAACTTGCCATTCCACGTATGTTATGTGTGAATCTTCCGGTATTATGACGCCCTCTGAACGAAACCTGATAGTACAGTGGTGATACCAAACGGGACAAAAACTGCTAAGTGCATTTTATCAAGTTTATATGTCAGTCAATAAACCCAAAATAATTAAAAGCTAACTCCAACTGAAAGAAAGTAAATAAGATCAATTTTTGGTTACACTCAGAGGTCGTTCAAAGAGTGCCAGAGTGCTTGGTCAATGGCCACTTTTGAATGCAATTGTAATAATGATACTAAAAATTGTTATTACAATATTACACCTCTTGGGGTCAAAGTCATACAAAACATATATACAACATACAATTATATAGAAGAACATAATTAACATGACTCCATGACAGTCGTGGGTCCTATATCAATTCAACATATTGTTTCAGCTGGCACAAACTACCGTTAAAGGGTCGAGTTTGGATTGAGAATTAGATTTATTTTTTCATTTGGTAAAGTTTTGGAATTTGGGAAAATTCTAATAATTTTGTCCTTTTCTGTTCATTAACTTTTGAATTTAAAAGAAAATAAGTTTAAATGTTTTACATAGTCTCTGTTGACGTGGAATATTTTTATAACGAAATAACAAAATTACCGAACAGAGGTGTCAAAATCTGAAGTCCATGAAAAAAAATCAGATGGAAACCCCCTGAAAAATTGACGACCGCTGTGGTCCTGACTTGGTGCAGGCATTTCAAATGGTGGATCGACTTGTTTATGGCATGCCAAAACTTCGCCTTCCATTGCAGTAGTGTCCGGGGGCAACTCAACAGCGATTGCTGATGAAAGGTCGTAGACAGTTCAAAGAAATGATCATCCCAGTGCAAAATAATAAAAAAAGAACCTTGAATCAGAGTTCAGACAGAAATACAAAATTTTAGACAAGGGACTGATATCTATTCCAGAACTTTTTAATGATCGTATGAGACGGATTTTTCTTAAAGCCTTGATTAATAAGGCGGTCACAGAGAAAACAATGTCTTATGAGAAAGTCTATATAATTTGTGCTAGCTCTCGCGTAATCAGGAGAAGCTGGTATAATACCGTCCATGTCAGGGAAATTGACGATTTTGGAGTTAAAATAGAATATGATCGCTTAAAGGAAATTTTGTTAAAATCTGTATAAGCAATAAAGGGATATGGAGTAAATATAATGTATACTTTTCATGGCAGTTCAAATAATACGATACTGATATGATTTTCAAAATAAGAAAAAAAATCTCAACCGTCTATTCAAAATAAAAATCCTGATTTCCCGAAGGCTAATAAACTGTATTTCTAAATAAGGGCATAGCGAATGAAAAACGATCAAGATTTTGTTGCAAGTAATAACATTAACAAACAACATTCTGAATTTTTACAGCTTCTTATCACACAAATATAATGTTTAAATCTATATATATGATTATTATGAGGAACAACCTTTTGATTGAATCCATGTCGTAGAGCAATTACATTTTTATTTAATGGTTGAATGTATGCAAACGTAAAAAGGTCGATCGAATTAATATGCATTTTTTGCTAGACAGACGCTACTCTTTGTTTTGCAATATTATGATTTGTTTGTTTCTCTTTTTTAATCAGTGCTTCAGATTTAATGCTTTGGTTGTGTGCTACATATAGTTTTGAAAAGAGTTATTTAGTTTGGTTTTGCCAATAAGCAGTGAAATATTTAATCTTATGTTTTAAGTTGTAAACTGCATGAACTGTTCTAAATGGTGGCAATAACAAAACTAGCGAACAGAGTTGTCAAGAGCCAAAGTCGAACAGACAAATAGACAAAGCAGGTGGAAAACTACAGGAAAAATTGTCAACCGCAATGGTCCTGAACTAATATAATTACATAAACAGGATAACAGTAAACACCTACAATGGCCGGGAACTACAACCACATGCCACAAATGCACAAGCGAACTACAAAATTCCAAATTTTGGCATTCAATATTTTTTCAAAATTATATTCAAACCACAGGTTTATAAACTGGAATGCAGATTTATATTGCAGAGAATTAGCAATATGGGTTCCTGGTATCAGATTTCTATTGCCAAAGATTTTTCAGTTGTAGCAGGAATGGAAGGTTTCTATAGTCCCCTGGTCGTCCTGTCTGTGATTGTAAAGGGCCCAAGAAAACATTTGGTTATACTATGCGACTGGACCAGTGCAAATCTACAAATTGTTATAATTTACACATGGAGTGAAACAACAGCATAGGATCACCGAAGGAACAAAGGAGTTTTATTTATAAAAATCGAAGTACAAAGATCAAAACGAGAAAACAGAAAACAATGACATAACACAGCTACAAAGCATAGAAATTTAAAAAAAACACACCATTCTAAACCAAAAAACTCACAGTGTGTGAGAATGACATCAGGTGCTCTGGAAGGGTAAGCATGTCCTGCTCTGTTAACAGTCCCCATCACACGGTGAGTGAGGCATATCTGTTAGGTAGCGGATTGGACATTGTCATTTTCTAACCCTGGGACAAAATCAATTAACAACCATGGTGCGCGTTACTTCTCTAACCCTCAAACAGTACAAAGGTTACATTTTGAAAAGATTTTGTAATCATTTTTGTATTCAAACATGAACAAGGAGTGACTGAACTATATGTTACTTGATTATCTTACCTGTTTTAATTGTATACTAACAGCACCAGATTTTCTGATAGACATATTATGTACGAGTATTTCGGCTCGGAGAGTTTCACCCGGAACATAGGCACGCTTCGGTAAAGACAGAGAACAGGAAACTCTTCCTGGTCGACAACAGAGTGTGCTTACTGATCGCTCAGCATGGTCTTCCAGAATATGGGGAGTCTACAATGTCAAAAAGATATATTATAATATGTATATAATGTTAATAAATAAACATATTATAATTAAAATTGGAAAGTGAAGCTGATTGTTTAATGTTTAAGTGTTCACGATTTGCATAGCTTAATTCTACATTTGCCAAGTTACCGAAGTTGAAATTATTTCTTACGACGTTTCCTACGCAAAATTCCAGTAAAATGTACAAAGTAAAGCCCCTGTAAAAATGATTGTGTTGTTTATATGTTTCTGCTCAATTTTTTATTAAGAGTAAAAGTTAACTCATTCTTTTAAACAATAATCTTTATCTTTCATTATTCTTGTCAGTACAAGGCTTCAATAATCATCAAAAGGTGAAAACTAGGGTGATGGACAAAAAGTTTCAAAGACAATAAAAGAAAAATAAGCAGCATAAGTCTTCAGAGAAGTATACCAATCCTACCCTTGGGTGTCTGAGATTTCTCGATCTTGTAATCCCCATTATGTTAAATTATATTTATGCGCTTAACAGCATTTTTTACAAAATATTCTGTTTCCATTCATTATGTCAACGTAGTAGCTCTTACCGAATTAGCGGTTGAATCACCAGGTTCTCGTCTTGGGTCATATTCCCTTAATACATTAATGACCCTCTGTGAACTAATACACTCTCCGTTATAACGGATAATAATTCCCTGAACACTATATCGAATGTGAGCATCCGGGCCTTCAAATGAACACGGAACACATTCGGGTACTTTATACTGGAACGGGAACATATGGCGCCCTCTCTGCAACACTTCTCGACCCTCCCATCTATTGTTTTGATTAACTGCAATGAAATATTGAACATGTTTGTAAATATAATTATGTATGTTAGGTAGAATACATATTATAAAAGTTTTTAATTTACCTTTCGAATGAAAATGATGTGTCATATGTTCAGTGCGACTAAAGCTTTAAACACTAAGCAACGTGCATGTCAAAGCGTCCCGTTTTGATGGTAGATAGACACCGTTGCACGGCGCATTCTATTCCCTCATTTGCGGATGAAGAGTCGTATACAGGGTATGCTTGATTTTTTGGACCAAAACAATCGTCTGACAGCCTTCCTTTTATGACGTCACAACTGACTGGCAGTTGTACACTTTTGCCGCGAATAAGCTCCCTTTTCAAATAAATAATGTTGATCAGTCGCTTTCTAAACTATCTCCAATAATAGTATGCTGATATATACGCTATTTCTTTTTTAACTCATAGTTTAGACAATAAAATTTCTATTAACAGAAATATAAAAAGATCTTATGGGTGTAAAGTACATTTCAATGAAGCTAAAGACTCGTCATGTTTGTATATTTAGGAGCAAAAATGGCTAGAAAACGAGCAAATTTTGATCCTAATTCTGGGAAAAAAGCAGACACGCACACCCTTATTTTTTTATTGCAGATTTCAGTGTTGCAATGCTCATTGTTAAAAGTCCATGTTGACTTCAAGATGAAGAACAACAATAAAAGCGTTGTTCCATTGCATTGTCTTGTCATGTCTTTGTAGAGACTTTGTCTCATGTGAATTTACTCCATATCCCTTCTTTGCTTATTTTAGGATAAAGTCTTCTATCATATCTCATTGATGTCTATTTACCTCAAGCAAATGGCGGTAGTAACAGAATTACCGAACAGAATTATCTAAAGCCGAAATCCAAAGAGCAAAAAGCCAAAGCAGTCACAAAGCCACTTAACAATTGTAAAGCGCAATGATCCTGACCTGGTACAGGCATTTCAACAGAAATGATGGGTAAACCCAGTTTTATGGCGCACCAAACTTCCCCTTTCCATTGCGGTAGTGTCCGGTAGCAACACAACAGCAAATATTATTGAAAGGTTGTAGACAGCAAAAAGAAATGTTCATCCAAGTACTTAGTGAAAAATTAATCATGGTTTACAGTTCGGACCGAAACTTCAATCTTTTTCACAAGGGCTTGATATCTATTAAAGAAGTGTTTTTAATAATCGTACGAGACGGAAGGCGGTCACGGAGATAATGTTGCTTAATGAGAGAGCCTGCATAATTGGTGCTAACATAACGAATTAACTGAAAAATATATTCTCCGTAAGCAAGAAAAGTTGGAATATTGGATAATTTTCAAATTAAAAGTCGTCCCTTTTGTCCTAAATTTCAGTACTAAGATGCCGATTCTCGTCGAATTCGAGATGTATGTCCATAAAAAGATGAAGATCTAGCGGTTTCTATTGTTTCCTTTATCGCTAATTCTGGAGGATAAATTAAAAGAATCCATTCAGCAAAAGATTCGTTATTAACTAAAAGAACATAATGTATCTATAAGTGAGATTGGAGGTCTAGTATCTTTAATTTTATAATCTTTTACCAGTCCCAGAAGAAATTCACTCTCGTGGGACTAAAAAACAAATCTACGACTAGAGGAGCACAATTAGTGCCGATTGTATTCAAAGAGTACAAATACATTATCAATAAGAAAATCAAGTACACTGAACACCTGTTTTATGCCGTAGCAAACTTTCCTTTTAAATTGGTTTTTGAAAAAAATGTAGATTTCTTACCTAATAAAACAAATTTTGCTAACAGCAAAGGCTTGCTGAATGATACCTTTGACTCGTGAGTGTAGTTTATCATACTTTATGTTAAGTTGTGGTTGAACGCTATAGTTCGTGTGGCCCTTTATTTCACCAGACAAACGACCATACGATTATTCAAAAAACAAATAATAGATGGTTGACAATGGTTATAACTTCATTTTACTATTTATTTGTTGTCTGAATAAGGCTTTAGACTGAGCTTCCTACATTGATATTTTTGTAGAAAGTTAGATAACGCTGTCAATGAATTCAAGAAATATATTGATAAATATAGTCTACTCGGAGCTGTTGTACTGATACATGAGAGACAAAATAACGTCATACTCTTTTGAACTTGTGGCCATGTTTTTTTATTACACCTATTAACAGTTCTCTAAGGTATCTTGGTTTTATCTATTTCTATTGTTTGGTGGATTCTACTGAATAATACAATAACTAACATTATTTGGATGATTTATCTTGAACAATACCCAAAGGTGTAACAAATAGAAGAGTAATATCTATAAATGTACACATTAACCTGGTAAACGATTAAGTCTAATCTGTCTCGTTTAATTTTATAAAGTTTAACGCGCCTTAAAGATAAGGGAAAAGCAGATTATGCTAAAGCATGTGTCATATTTTGAAATGTTCTATTTAATTGTGTATATCGTTTGTTTCTGTTCCATGTAATCATGATTATAGGCTATATTTGAAAGTAATTAATTAAATTAAATTACATGTATAAATCAGATTTTTGGCAGATTAATGATTAAACTGATTACTCTGAAAATGTAATCGACTACAGCTGATTAATGATTACAATTACAATTACAATCACCCCATCTCTGATGTTTTAAGCGTTTTTTTCTTTTTTTTTGTTTTCCTTATTTGTTGAATGTGTTTGTTAAAAATGATGTACCCATTTTCAGTACATTTTGTATAAAATTGTCGTTTTTACTATTGATATAAGATGAATATTGTCAATGTACGTATTTCATTTTTTTTCAAACTTAAGGTGTCTCAGGGGTATTATTCCGCTCTTTTTGTCTGATACTTGTTCACTTAGGGTTCATTCATTATTAAATTTAACAAAATAGTTATTTAAAATGTAAAGAAAGAAAGTTCCAAAGTATTGAAAATTTTTAATCCTTATCACTTTTACGACATTTTCATTACAAAAACATGAACTAAAACACATGAGCTTTAGATCTGTTGCTGGATTTACAGAACACAGAAATTATGCAAGGGAGATAATTTGATAAAAGAATTTAACATAGATATCACTAGAGAAATTAATCTGTTGCAATTTATCTCTCTTATTTCAACGGTGGCCCCTACTTTTTATTTTGTATATGTAAACTATATAATGATTTGAAAACACATGCAAAGCATGAACAAAATCTATAAAAGATTTTTCAAGCTATCCTCTAATATAATTATTTTCCTTATCATTTCTATGTAAAATCCTGAAATTTTCAATTTCAGTGTTTGCGCTTAAATGCACGGTGACCCCCAAATTTGAACAATAATACAATTTTGTTTCTACACAGAAAATTTCACAAAATTCTATAATAGGAAATTAATACCCTGCAGACACCTTCACAAATTAATTTTAAAAATCAAAATTAGATATGAAAAAGAAAGGAAATGGGGTAAATGTCAAGGAGACAACATCCCATATCCAGGTTAACACGACCCAAAACAAAGCATCTAGGGGTCTTCAAAACAGTAAGGAACCTCACACCATATAGCAAGCCCTAAATGGCCCCAAAAAGGTAAAAAAGTGGATAAATCAATGGAAACAAACCACATCCAATAACCCAAATATCAAGAAACTAAA
>MJUU01072722.1:0-19759 GCA_002080025.1 Modiolus philippinarum
TGGTTAGGTAGAATGGTTAAAGTTCATTCCCGCTTACTGGCATGGCCCTCATCAAACATATTGGTATGTATGATGCATTACGGGATGACAACAACAATGCATGCTTCGGATGCTGTCTCTGACCTACATTTTACGCATGAGCGACTTGGTTAGGTAATATGGTTAAAGTCCATTCCTGCTTCCTGACATGGCCCACATCAACCATATTGGTATCTATGATGCGTTTTGGGATGACAACAACAATTCATGCTTCGGATGCTGTCTCTGACCTACATTTTACGCATGAGCGACTTGGTTAGGTAGAATGGTTAAAGTTCATTCCCGCTTACTGACATGTCCTTTAGAAACCATATCGGTCGGTATGTATGATGCAATTTTGGATTACAACAACTATCAATGCTTCGGATGCAGACTGTAAACTACAATTTATGCATGACTGAATCTGTTAAAAAATGATTATAGTCCATTCCTGCTTACTGGCATGTGCAACATGTGACAATGCTGTGCAACGAGGTGAGCTTAGCAGGCTGTGACTGCTTTCTATGTTTCTATTTCTTATACACCATACCGTATATCGTTTTTTTCTGGATACATTTCTGTAAATGGATCAACTAAAAATATACTTCCTTAAGCTCCAGTAACTTCTCCCTAGCTCTTGGATTATTTATATTGACATAATTATATGTGTCAAGGTTAAAGTCTTGAATTAAAAATCAAAATCTCCACAGATGATATATGACTGGTTTTCAAAACTATCAATAACATCTCTTACTTTGTTAAAAAAATTGGAGTATCAACATTTGGGCCGTATATATTAACTAGTGTAACTTTTTTATTTTCAATTGTAAGACCCAAACCCAAAAGACTACCATTTTCATCTTTTTTTTATTTTATGAATTTTAAATTCAAAGTTTGCTTTGAAAAAGATACCACTCCTATCTGATTTGAAGCATATGAATTAGATATACACTCTCCTCCATTGATTTCTTATTTCAGATTCATCTTTTTCTTCAAAGTGTATCTTGAATACAGACTTCATATAATCTTTGATTTTAAATAGTTGAATACATCTCCAGTGTATGAAGGCCTTGACAGTTAAACGAAGCCAATCTCAAAATGTGTCCTTCCATTTTAAAGCTTCCTATCACGATTCCTTGTTTTCATACATATGTTTAACATGACATAAATAAGATATTTAACAGTAAATATGAAGTTGTAAAACAAAATAGTAATATAGGACAAACAAACATTAAAACAAATTTAGTTGTCGAAAGAAACTGAGATATTTTCCAAGATTCAACATATAGGAGACTGCATATGTGGAAACTATGTCAAAAGGAAGATAACTCAATTGAAATTGAGCAACAGAATGTATAAACATTTGTATATGTCTGTATAAAGTGTTTTGTCATCCGTTGCTACATCCTATAAGTTATATGTAGACCTTTAAAGCAATATGTACTCCTTATTTAAACAAAAACAGAAGTGTTTCTCCAAAAACAGCATAAAAAACCCGGATATGCATCTCAATACTTCATTTGTGTTGCATAACTAAATTTGTTTTTAACTGAAAATTAATATTCTAGTTTGCATATATTGTATTACCTATGTTGCCCAATCCATTTGTTTTAACTAATGAATCTAGTTTTTCAATATTATTTAAGTGTACTAATTATAAATGTAGTGATCTTGTTGATTGTGGCATGTGGTTGTAATATTCGGCCATTGAAAGTGTTTAGTAAAACTCATTAATAATTCTCTAAAAGGATATAAAAAGGAGGTATTTGGAATTTTCATGGACATTATTATTTTTTTTACTTTGTTATCCTTTGATATTTTACATTTTTGTAATTAATTGTGATAATAAGATACTATGTACACTAGTGTAAATAAGTAGTCGATTATTGATTATTTTAATTCAATTGGAATTATACCACTATACCCATTACGTGAAAAAAAAATGATTCTAGTAATAATTTAAACATCTATCATTACGGTTATATTTTCTGTTTTAATTATGTATGCATGTATGCACTAGTGGCTAACCAGTTGGTAGTGTTTATAAATCGTTAATTACACAGTGTACAGCACTATATAGATAAAAATTGTAATGACAAAATGATTTTGGTACATCAAATATTAGTCTAACGTTTTCATACTTCGCGCGACTTTTCAAGACTAACAACGTCGTTAGGCAACCTCGCGATGGGGAATTTCTGACCCAACGTCATTGTTTCGAAACCCAAATTGATCATAAATAATAAAAGACAGCCGAAAAATTTAAAACGCCAACTGACCAGGGCAAAATTTGACATGCAAGAAAAGATACCTTCAGTTTCCGCTTGCGGTGACTCCAGATGCGGCGTCTGTAGTAAAGATAATTCTAATTATTTGAAGTTGGGTGTGAAGAACCAGTTTAAAAACGGGAAAGAATTTACGGTTAATACAGACATGATTTGTAAATTCGAAAATTCAATATATTGTATTACATGTACAAATTGCCGTGAAAACTATATTGGTCAGACCGAAAATAGTATTTGTGAAAGAGTGCGTGTGCACAAACAACAGATTCGGCAACTCCAATATCTTCTGCATATGGCCATTTCGACAACAAGTCTCATCAGTGCAGTTTATATCAAAACAATTGGAACCTGAATAAAACTTTTAAAAAACTTTAAGTGTCATTTTCCAAAAATTGAAATAGCCCACATTTTGATGGGGCGCTCAGCATAGATCGGTCCATAACATGCCATAAAAACGAAGCACTGGTATAACGGGAATAATTTAAAGTTTCCGTGGCCACAAGATTCCAAATGTGCACTTAACGGGGTTTTGCCTGTGTAAGGATTATTAATTTGTTGACGATGAACTGTCATCCTTTGTTGCAAAGTCATTCCAGTTTGACCGATGTAATTTTCTGTACATCCGCAACATGTAATTACATATATAAGAATTTCTGATGTACAGTTAAATCCATTCTTCACTTCAATTTCTGTCCATTTTTGAAAGTAAAAGTAATGCCTTCTTTTAAAATATGACATATACCACACCTTGGCTTAATACACTTGCTAACATTTGCTTTAAAATTGAATTCACCGTTTCGAATTTTGCAGATGTTAATATTTTCTTTAGTGATTTTGGTTGCCGTTTACTTTTAATGAAATTTGTGTTATGCAAAGCAGCTTTCATTCTGCTATCATGTTGTAATAACGGTTTGTTTTGAAAAAAAGTATTAAATATTTCTGGGTTCTAGGAATGTGTGCAGACACGTATGCAATTATATCTGTTTCATCTTTTCGGGATTGTACTTTTCTTAATTCCTGGATATCAATGGCTTTGGCTTTTAATATTCCTGCATCCACTACTGACGGAGGATAGTTCCTGGCATAAAGTATAAATTTTAATTGCTCCAATCTTTTGTCATGAGTTTCACTGTCCGAAATTAGTGTGCAAAGTCGTCTTGCCATATTATACGGAATGTTGATCCTTATGTGTTTAGGGTGGCAAGAGTTAAATAACAGGTATTGTTTCGTGTCCGTGGGTTTATAATATACATAAGTTTTTATTGTACCGTCTTTTTTGAGGATAAGAATATCTAAAAATGGTAAGCTTTTTCCGCTATACTCCATTGTAAATTGAATATTTTCGTTAATACCGTTAACTAAGTCATGAAATTCTTGTAATTGTGATCTAGAATATTGCCATAAGATAAATCAGTCGTCTAAAAATCTTTTTCAATGTATTTTTGGCGGAGTTGTGAAATAGGTTACCGAATTTATCTCGGACTTTTTTTATACAATTCGATTTCTAATAATCCCATGACTAAATTCGCATATGTAGGGGCAATTTCGTTCCCATTGCTTTACCGCAATTTTGTTTAATTATATTTATAATCAAACATAAAGTAATTGTTTCCAAGGATAAATTTAAGACCATGCAGAATAAGATCTTTATTTATACGTTCCTGTAATTCACGTGGATATTCATTTAGCCAGTACGAGATTGCCTCAATTCCAAAATCGTACGGAATGTTTGTATAAAGATTAGCAACATAAAAAAAAATTGTATTTCGCGTTACTGTTTTGGGAAGATAATTAAGCATGTCCATGTCATCTCGGATATAGTTTTCTACATGTTGTAAAAATTGTTTTAAAAGGATATCAATAAAATTGCTAAGTGTATATGTCTCGCAGGCTGGTCCAGCAATTATTGGTCTTACTTTTAAGTCTAGGGTGATGGAATGTAAACGCATACAGAAGTGGACGTCGAAGAAACATCGTTTATGGATTTCAAATAAAATATTTAAAAAACTAATTGTATGCAGATTATATATCAAAAACAAAATAATATCCAGAATCCACAGTTCTAGTACTTTCACTCATCTTGACAAGTCCCTTGTAGGATGAAAGTACTAGAACTGTGAATTCTGATTTATATCTTCTTTTTTAATATATATTTGCCAGGAATATGAAAGAAGGGATTAGTTAGTTTAAACTTATTTTAATTGTATAATATTCAAAAAGGATTGGATACAAGTTAAAAAAACTTATAAAGTCCTCTCCTTATATACAATTTGTACAATAATAATGCATTATTATTATACAACATAATGTTATATATAATATTTTATTTTCTCTAATTCTTGTTCAAAATAAATACTTCCCAAATGATGTAAGATGAACTTAATAATCAACATGTTTAGACATTGATCTCACTTACTGATTGGTTGTCTCGTGTCAGTTTCTAGAAATAGTGCAACCGGATGTTGATGAAATGAACACCTTCATCATTGTCTAGCGAATTGATTTTTACATTTCATGACTTAGATAAGCCAATTTATTGATAATATGACATTTTGTTTCAAAATAATTACACTCAACACCCCTTTCAATGAAAGGCGCAATGATACACATAGCAACGATGATAGCAACAAAATGGCGGCATACTTGAAACTGGAAACTACGGAGATCGCTTTACGTCAGATAAATTGAGTAGGAATTAGAGAAAAAATATCTAACACTGTTCTCCGGTTTATTACGATAATTTCTCACATCTCGATAGTTAAATTTTCACATTTTAAAGTTCTTGGATAAACCTCGAACTTTAAAATGAGAAAATTTAACTATCTCGATGTGAGAAATATACGTAATAAACTGGAAACAATATTAGAAACTATATATTATCAATCAATAGGAATGGCGAAGAAATTAAAGATTTGAAGAATAAAAAAGGATAGAACTAATGGTACAATATTAAGATTTATGTACAAATTATGCCCGAAACCACTCAATTGTTAATCCCGTTCTCCTGTTAAATGTAAAAAAATAATAATTTCGCTGAGTAAACTGTTGCCGTGTGATTGGATTGGTTGGGGTTTGTCGTTTACGAGACTATTAGCGTAGATCGTAGTGTAAATCGTACGGTAAATACCTTTAACTTAGTTGTGTGAAACATGTTCAAGTTTAGCAATACACCGACAATTTTGTAAATTTGATTCAACTTGCTGATAATAGCAAAAATCTAAGGGGTAAATGGAAAGTGATAATATCCAAAAGTTAACAAAAAAAAAAATTCAGTTATTTGAAAAAATTTGTTATGATGTGTTGTACATTCATATCTACATCCATTTATAAATTGTATTTATATTAACAGAATTATTAGTTTGGACAAACTATCAATCGACCCAACAGACGGTTTTGAAAACTTATCATGTGATTTATGACGTCATATTTACATCAATTCATAAATTGTATTTATAACAACTGTATTTTTAGTTAAAAAAATCCAACCAACAAACCAAGCTGGCAGACTTGATAACATGTCATGTGATTTATGACGTCATATTAACATATATTCATAAATTGTATTTATATTAACAGTATTATGAGTTTAGTCAATCTATTCAACAAACCAACAGACGGATTTGATAGTTTGCCATGTGAATTATGACGTCATATTTACACTCGTTCAGTAGTTCTATGCATACTTACAATTGAGTGAGCTTAGATAATTTATCAAACAAGCCAGCAGGCAGACTCACTAACTCATTCTTTGAAAAAAATCTACAAAAAAAATTATTTCTTCAGTGATATATGATAAAATTTCTGTAAAGATTAAAGCGAGTCAGACCCATCAATAAAGTAAGTGAGAACCGAACCGTCAATTAGTGTTGCTGTGAATTGCCGTGATTTTGGATTTATGATTTCCCCCTTTCCTCTTTCTTGCTTCGGTATTCGTTTGCCGATGTATCAAAAGAACGAACAATCCATGGAAAATGGCAAAATCAGACAAACTAAGAAACAAGGACACCACTTGAGTACGGGACAAAAAAGAAAAATGAAGACACATACAGATGAACAACATGGACCCAAAAAAAAACCATTGGTGAGATCAGGTGCACCGGTAGAGTAAGCATATTCTACTTCTTATAAGACACCCGCCGTGTTGAACATGTCAACTCGGGTAGTTAAGTCGAATCCGATAGAGGAAAATCAAACATAAAAACAATAAACAGCTTAAACATTGGATTTATATTTTTTCTCCTTATAACATACCACTAGTCTTTCAATTGTAATCGCTTATAGCGTCAACTTACTTATACATGGATTGCACTCACTACCATGCGACCGAAGAAACATTTTGAGCTGGTGTGTCAAACTATGTATAGATTTAATAAAAGGACAGCAAACATAGGTTAACACATTCATGGTNTTTTTTTTTGCTTAAAAATAGCATGATCTTAAAATGGCTTTTTATGCATATTTTTGAATAAACACGAGCCAGGAATATAAAATTAATTGCAAGGCTTCAAGTATCATTTTTAGATTTAAGTACGAAGTATGCATAAAATCATTCAATTGTAACTCCCCATTCACTGAAAAGAAGTTTTCGGTGCTCTGTAGCCATCTGATCAGATTGGTTAGTGATTACGGTTAACATTAAATGTATTGTAAATCGATTGGTTAAGTTATGCGCAATGTGGTCAAGCATAGTGATATATAGAGAATGATTCTTTAACTTTGAATTATCTTGTTGATGAAAGAAAAATAAAAAGAGGTAACTGGAATATGATAATGCCAAAATGTATTCATTTTAAACAATCATTGTCATATGTTGTATATCGGCATATTTATGTTTTCATCGTTTCATCATTTGTATTAAAACTTTAGAAAATCAAACAACCATGCATTCGTATAGACCAAGAGTGAATCCTTGAAATAACTCTCTTAAAAGGGATGCGTACTGTTGTTCTTTATAGAATTTCTCATGGGGATACACTATAAAACTTCAAAATAACGGCAGTAGAATACCGAAGGAACAAAGCACAAAATTACACAAATCAAAGTCCAGAGACAAGGCAAAAGCAAGAACACCAAAAGACGGAAGACCAAAGACACCACCTGCCCACAAAACACATGAACATTACATATACAACACAAAAAACTAAAGCACTAACAGCATGAACTCTCAATAAACAAGAGTGACATCAGGTGCTCCGGAAGGGTAAGCATGTCCTGCTCTGTGCACAGCACCCGTCACACTGTCAGTGGGTCAATCCAGGGTCAAGTCAAAACCGGTAATGTCAAATCCGGGAAGACGCGAATCTAGCTGAACATGTCAGTTTTTATTTGTGACACTGACATTTCATATCTATCTATGATGTCGTGGTGACGGCCATAGAATTTCTGAAGGGACGAAAGTAGCAAAGGCTGAACATATCCCTGATTCAGCAGTTTTTGTGACAGTGCTTTGGCTCTTTCTACAAAGTCACTGTATGTACTGCACGCTCTACAGTAACGAATCAATTGTGAAATATATACTCCATATGCTGGGGATGCAGGTATATTGCTGCAGAAAAAGGCAAAGTTCACGATTGGAAAGTCAAAATCATCACGTTTGTCATATAATCTAGATTTCAGACGTCCATGTTCGTCAATGTATAACAGAAGGTCAAGGTATGAAGCAGAATCGGGTGTATCGGTTGTCTCTTTAATTTCAAGTTCATTGGGGTAGATACGATGTAAATATTCTTTAAATCTTGGGTTATTAAGAGAAAGTACATCGTCTATATATCTGAAGCTGAAATTAAAAGTCTGGGCTAGTTGTTTTTGTTTCTGTTGTATCAGCCCTTGTAAAAACTTTGCTTCATAAGAAAAAAGGAAAAGGTCAGCTTAAAGTAGCGCACAATTTGTTCCCATAGGAATCCCTATTGTCTGTTGAAAAACACGGCCTCCAAATTCAACAAAAATGTTGTCGATCAAAAATTCAAGCATCTTAATCACATCATTTTCACTGTATTTCTTGTTTGACTCAGTGTGGTTCTTTACAAAATATGTTTTGTCTTTTCCTATTACCAGATAGGAATACCTGCGATCTCCGTTTTTGGTACAGAAACATTGATGTATCAGATCGGAAATTACTGTTTTAAGTTTATTATGGGGAAGAGTTGTATAAAGGGTAGAAAAATCAAAAGTTTGAATGCTATTGCAGTATGCGAGACTGTTTGAGGAGAGCTGTTCAAGGAGATCTTTGGAATTTTTTAGAATCCACATCTGATTCACGCCGCTCGTGGAATAGGCTTTTTCGCAGTAGCTTTTTAGACCATCTCTAACTGCAGTCAGTAAAGTGGTAAGGACTTTTATAGGGGCTTAGTGGTGCATCTGGCAGATCCTGCAATGAATCTCTGTTTGTAGGGATTCTTGTGAAGCTTAGGCACCCAGTAAATATAAGGGAAATAACTGTTATTCTCATCAACTTTGATACCAAATGATGCTAACACAGAAGTGTGATTTGTGATTATCTCGTCCTTTGATAATGTAGTTGGGGAATATGTAGGATTGCCAGATGAAGTGTCAATACCCATATCCTTAACAAGACAGTCTAAATAGTGTTTCTTGCATACAAACACAATATTGTTAGAAGCTTTGTCTGCAGGTACTATGACGTATTTTTCCTGGAGGTTTGTCAATTTTTTAGCAACAAGATGATCATCAAATATGCTGGGCGTTCTAGTTTTCATAGATGTTTTCAAGCGCCGGATACGATTCATGATTAATGACTTAATCGACCTGATCCAGTCTGACAATGTCTTCACATCTTCTTTTTCTTTCTTCGCCTACATTTTGGCATAGTCTTCAACTGCATCCATAATTTTGAAGTTATACTTCCAGTTGATGTGCTGGGGTTCACGGAATTTTGGACCTTTTGAAAAAATATCTCGTAATTTTTTGTTTCCAACGATATCTAGGTTACCCGTAATCACGTGTCCAGCAGGACTATAGTTGAATGGGGAATGTTGGCTTCTAAGTTTTTGTTCTTTTCAACATTGAATCAATGAGTGTCCTGTGGTTTACATGTTGTGATTGTCTTCTAGTACTCTTTTTATTGGGCTACTTATGACATCGGTTATAAAAACCTTTTACCTTTTCAGGGTGTGATTGTTGACGTAAAACAGAATTGATGTCGGGTTATTCGAATATATCAATGGATGTAAAAAAATAGATAACAGGAAACACCGTGAATGGCTGAAAATTATAATTACATGCCACAATCTGCCAGGGAACTACACAGGAAAAACACTTTTAAGACAAAAGACAAACAAAGACAACGATAGGAACTCTGGACAGCCGCACTTGATACTGATACTAGCAAAGCCAGCGGTGTGGTTAAACTGGTATATGGGCACCCAATCCTCTCCTTATCTGTCCCGTTTCCTTATAGTACAAATAACATACGAATAAAACCTAATAGACTACTTACTCCATGGCCACAATCTTGAAAAAGACAATACCTAATTTTGATTCCACCTTGGTCTTGCTATAAGAGCAATTCTCGTTGTTGATTGCTTTATGAAGACTTCAGGATTAAAAACAACAATAAAGACGATGTTTGAATGCTTAAATGAACAATGTATTTTGTGTTATGTGCAATTGCTTCATTTTGTTGTTTATAATTAACTTGTCAGTTGATTTTCAACTTGATATTAATTTATTTATATGAAAAAGAAAGGAAATTTGGTAAATGTCAAGTAGACAGCAACTCATACCCAGGATAAAACAACCCCCAAAAAAGCCTCTAGAGGCCATCGTACGGTCTCAAACAGAGTGGGGAAACTAACATCATAAAGCTCTTAATAAATTAATAATTCATGTGTACTCATAGTATCTTGAGTGATTAATTTATATTTCTCTAATGATATGTCAAGTTAAAACCGGTTTTGACCCGTTAGATAAATTTTCTTCATTCAACATATGTTGAATAAAGCCCCGTGGTATTTCCCGCCAAATCTATTCGGAATATAATTCTCGGTGTTTATTATTGATCATTAGAGAAAAAGATTTCACCACTGTATCCCGTTTATTACCATATTTTATCCACTCTCAATAGTTAAATTTAAAAATTTTAAAATGCTCGGAAAGCCTCGCAATTAAAATTTTAAAATTTAACTATCTCTAGTGGATAAAATATGGTAATGAAAGGGATCTTGTGGTGTAAGCTATATATATTCACGGTATCTCGAGTTTCTAATTTATGTATTCTCAAAGTATCTTGAGTAGTTAATTTATGTACACCAACAGTATCTTGAGTAATTAATTTATGTTTTTTCTTACGGTATCTTGAGTAATGAATAAATGTATACTCACGGTATCTTGAGTAATTAATTTATGTATACTCAAAACATCTTGAGTACTTAATTTATGTATACACACAGTATCTTGAGTAACTAATTTATGTATTCTCACAGTATCTTAAGTTTTTAATTTATGTATACTCACAGTATCTTGAGTCTAGTCAATTTATCAAATAACCCAGCAGGCAGGCTCGATAACTTGTTTTTTGATAATTCTCTGAAAAAAAGGTTGTTTCCTCATATAAATGTTATTCACAATTGCTGTTCTTTTGGATGAAGAAATAATCTCAAGACTTCGTTTTCCAAAATGTTTTATGTAGTATTTATTAGTTTTGTATTGTATTATTACCACTGAATCTATACCTGTGATTGTTGACTGCTATTACCACTGGATTTGCACTTATGATGGTCGAGTGCTATTACCACTGGATCTATACCTGCGATGATTGACTACTATTACCGATGATTTAAACCTGTGATAGTCAAGCGCTATTACCACCTGAACTATACCTGTGATGCTTGACTTCTATTACCATTAGATTTTAACCTGTGATTGTGGACTGCTATTTAAAAAAAATTGCAGCAGCCCAAATGTCCAGTTTTTGACATTTACTTATGGCTTTTAGTTAAACAAAGTTAACATATATTCCATAACAACTTTCCATATTGTCCCGGTTGTCTATTATTTCAACATTAAATGATGCAGACGTTTGTTTGTTGTTTTTTTTCTTTTTTTTTTTTTTTTTTTTTTTTTTTTTTTTTGTTTTTTTTTTCGTTTATTAGACAGCAGAAGACAGTGATTCTATAATTCATGCGAGTATGTCTCTTCGGTATTATTTTGTTCTACGCATATCTTCATCGACTCTTTGTTAATGTAATTTTCTGTAAATTCTAAAACCTAAGGTTTAACTCCCTCCATCGTAGTTTTGTCCTTAGCTATATTTGATAATACTAATTCGGATTTCGTTTGGTTTTATGCATTTTAAACACTTTTTGAAATTATTGATTTCCTGTGTTTGGGTTCTATGGCTGCTGATGAGGAATTAATTTCCGAAAAGGCCATACAGCTCATAAAAAAAGTTTGCAGTTGGGAGTTAACATATGTGTTCTCATGTTCATTTACTCCATATCCTTTCGTGAAATATTCTTTAGGTTTCCTCTTATTTTTCAGTCATACAATACAACACAAGAATCCTATTCCTATCTGTAAATTTAGTTTGCGTTTACGTTTGACGAGAAAGGTCGTTGATTCAAAGATTCCTATTTGAAAGGTTCTTTTCGCTTTTTTATTCAGATAACAAAGAACATTCTTTTTATTTTTGTAAATTGCTGTTTGCTTATTTTCAAGAAAGCATGGGGCATTGGCTATTTTTTTCCCACTTACATTTCTTATTGTTTAAGTCTTTAGACAAATGGTATTGATGAAATGAATACTTCGTACGATCTCCGAAACAAATGATGTGTAAAGTGGATGATGTGAAAGGCCAAACATGCATAAATTATTTTAAGTGCATAATGCCAACAAGATAGACAGATTGTGTTCCTATAAGGGTTGTCGTTTGCATTTTATCTTTCGGTTATTTTTTCTTATTTTTTTTTTATTTTTATTTTTTTTTTGTTAATTTCACCCGTCATTGAAATTCTCTGTCTTTGTAGTTGCTTCCTGTTTAGTATAAACAGAATATTATTTAGAAAAACATATATATCAAACAACGGTTAAGCACAAAATGAAGGGATTGGAGTTATCATTATATTAACACTATTGGAGTGTGTCTTATCTGTCTAACATTTCAAATGGAGTATGATACATCTGATTGACACTACAAATAGAGTACGACACATCTGATTGACACTACAAGTAGAGTATGACACATCTGATTGACACTTTGAGTGGAGTTTGACATATCTGATTGACACTTCAAGTGTATATGACATATCACATTGACACTTCAAAAGTGTATGACATATCTGATTGACACTTCAAGTGGAGTATGACACATCTGATTGACATTTCAAGTGGAGACTGACACATTTAATTGACACTTAAAGTGGAGAATGACACATTTAGTAGGGGTATAACACATCTAATTGACACTTTTTAAGTGGAATAAGACACATTTAATTGACTCTAAAAGTGAAGAGTTACACATTTAATTAATACTACTAATGAAATATGACACATCTTATATCACTTCTAGTGAAGTATGAACCATCTGATTGAAAATACAAGTGGAAAATACACATCTGATTGCAACTTTAAGTTGAATATAACACATCTGATTGAAACTGCAAGTAGGTGCGACACATTCGATTGACATTTCAAGTGGAGTATGACACATTTAATTGATACTGCAATAGAGTTTGACACATATGATTGACAATTCCAGTGAAGTATGACACATCTTTATCACACTATAATTGGGTATGACATATCTAATTGACACTACAAGTGGAATATGACACATCGTATTTACACTAAAAATGGATTATGACATATCTGATTGACACTTGAAGTGGAGAATGACACATTTGATTGACACAATAACAGGAGTATGACGCATTTGATTGGTCCTATGATAGAATATGACACATCTGATTGACACTACAAGTAGAATATGACACATCTGATTGACAACTCAAGTTGAAATGGCAAATTAAATTGACACCACAAGTGGAGTATGACACATCTGATAGACACTTCTAGTGGGGTATGACACATCTAATCGACACTTCAAGTGGAGTATGACACATTTATTTGACACTACAAGTGAAGAATGACACATTTAATTCACACTTCTAGTCAAATTTGACACATCTGATTGACTACTAGTGAAGTATGACACATCTGACTGACACTTCAAGTGGAATAAGACACATTTGATTGAATCTTCAAGTGGAGTATGACAGATCTGATTGACACTACAAGTAGGTGTGACACAATTGAGTGACACTTCAAGTGTAGTATGACACATTTTGATTGACACTACAAGTGGAGTATGACATTGATTGATACTTCAATAGAGTATGACACATCTGATTGACACTTCCATTGGAGTAGGACACATCTGATTCACACTACAAGTGGATATGACATATCTGATTGATACTACAAGTGGAAAATGCCACATTTGATTGACACTACAAGTGAAATATGACACATTTGATTGACACTTAAAGTGGATTATGACACATTTGATTGACACTGCTAGTGATATACGCTTTGCTTGACTCATTTAACTGAAAACTGAGATCGTCCCTTTGTCATAAATCGTGCAGGGGGTTAATCATTCTCGTCAAATTCAAGATCTAAATCTTGAAACTAAATATAATGATGAGTGTAGGTTGAACATTCAAGTTATTGTGAAAATAGTAATGGAATGGTCAGCAAAGTTACAAAAAGTTAGTGTAGGAGGTTTTAAAAATCTACTTTAAATAATTTCATTGTCTTAGACACCATTTTGACGAAATTCTGTCCCGTACGTACGTGTACGTGTACAAAAATAGGCCTGGCAAGAGAAGGGTACAATTTGTACCTTATTGGATGCCGATTGTCTGTTGAAATATCTTACCTTCAAACTGGACAAATATGTTGTCGGTGAGAAATTTAAGCATACTGTTGTCTGTTCTTCAGTTCAGTATCTTGTGTAATACATAATAAACTAAGACTTAAACAGTTGTCCTAGATTTTATTACTAGCTGATTCTTTTGCATCGATTTAGTAAGCGACTACAATATTTACATGTTTTGTATAAGCTTATACTCTCATGTTACTGACAAACACCGATTATGGTTAAACCAGACCTTTTCAGTGTAACGGGTAGAACGCGTGAAGCAGATTATGCATACACGTCGTAATTAACTGATGACACCTCCAGTCTTTGTAACGTTAGTAATATTAGTCCTTTAGTTTCATGGCGTTCTTTTTCATTTGTTTTGTCTATGTAAGATTCTTACAATTTTGTTAAATAATTGTGTTTTATTATTATTTTTTATATATTTATTTTTGAATTTCCATTTTTTTCCCTTTTTCCTTTGGTATTCACCTATCACTGTATTAAGTACATTTTTGTAATTACCTACTTACAGCAATAACAGATAAGGGAACTTGCCAAAATCGACATCATGAAGGCTTATCAAAAGGTTGTCATCAAGGAATCTTATAAAAAATATAAATATATGTCAACGCAATTTAATAAACAATTGACTTTACTACCGGAGTTGACATGTTCAACACGGCGGATGTCTTATAAGAAGCAGGACATGCTTACTCTACCGGTGCACCTGATCTCACCCATGGTTTTTATTGGGTCCGTGTTGTTCATTTTTGTATATGTGCGTGTCTTCATTTTTTTTCTGTGTCATGTTCATGTTATGTCTTCGTTTCTTTGATTTTCCGACGTTGCCATTGTCCTTGGATTGTTCTTTTCAGACTGACGGTTCGGTTCTCATTTACTATATTAAAAATTGCTTTTATTTAGATGAAATGTTGTATAATGTTCAATACTAAAAATGAAGTCTTATGATTATACTTTTTAAGATGTAATAGATAAAAACCTCTACCTCCTAATCATCATCATAAACCTCCCCTTTATCTGTCCCGTTTCCCTATTGTATAATAGATATACGAATATAACCCAATACAGGTAGACACTAACCTCATGACCACAATATTGAAAGGAAAGAAAAAAACAAAACCACATTGTTTGTTTTTCAACACTAGGTTGATCCTTATTCTGTTAAAATGTAAGTAACTGGGATTGGTCAGGTTCTTCTCTGGTATTTTCTTTAGAAACAATCAATATCTAAATCCTGAGACATTTCTAAAGCGATGAAATAATCCCTAATGCAAAGCTATCTCCAAAAAGTTTTTTTTTTCTTTTCGTTTAGAGCAGACTGGTCCTCTGTTTGTATGAGCTTTTCTGTCATATTCCTTCTACTTAATAATTTTATTTGATCTGCATTAAATGTTACTATTTAACAGAAATCAAGACAACAGTACAAAGAAAAAGAAAATGGGCTGAAAATGAACAAGACCACCTTAAAGTTAGAGACAGTGTATAGTCCTATAAAACTGCATGACTTGTTTGATATAAGTTGCTCTAGATAGAAGCATGATCTGTTTAATACATGCCGACCAAAGAAAATGATGCCGACCAAAGGATAAAAAATCCAAACACATAGCAATTGAAAAAATATATAACAGGAAACACCACCTACAATGGCTAAAAATTATAATTACATGCCACAATCTGTTATTGAACTAGACACGAAGGACACGAATAAGACAAAAGACAAACGTAGACAACGATAGAAACTCGGGACAGGACAGCCGGACTTGGTACCGGCACTAGCAAAACCCAGCGGTAGAGTAAAACCGGTTGATGGGCATCCAAACCTCCCCTTTATCTGTCCTGTTTCCCTATTGTATAATAAACATACGAATAAAACCCAATACAGGTAGACACTAACCCCATGACCACAAAATTGAAAGGAAAGAAAAAAAAACAATACATAATTAAGAAAGATGGGTCAAGGGGTGCTCGCCGCTAAACTGCCAGCTAGCTCAAGGAGCCTAGTCTGCTGTTAGAACACTGTCGCACTACGGAAGAAAATCATTTTTAAAAATTCTCGAAGGGTTTGGTCAAGAATCATCATATATTGCAGTAGATATTGGCAGTATCAGTGCGAGGCCAGTATATGTGCAAAATTTTCAGGTCATTAGGTGTCAAAGTTTATTTAACGGATGCAAGCAGAATATCTTGTCGATATCCCATATTATGTAAAGAATGTATGTTACGTCCAAGCCTTTCTGGCCTTTAAATCAATTTCTGGCATTTTAAACATTTTTTCCTTAAAAACGAGGATTAGAAATGCACTTAGAAATAAGTCGTTTACCAGTAACGCCATATTTATGTTCCTATCTATCATAAAACTTCTTCAATGTATTTAACAACTGAAGAAATATGTTACCCTGTTGTAAAAGTTTGGCTGTTATAGTAAGGTAACGTTTATTAAAATCGTCAAGAGTAGAACACCTCGTGCGAATCTTACCAGATGAGAAATATACTCCCCCTAGGATGGAGCAAAAGGAATGTCGCCGTCAAGAAAAGAGAAAATAGTGAAAGTGAAATCGAAATCATCCCGTTTATCATATATTTTAGTTTTTATTTTACCGGAGTCAATAATGATAGTAAGATCAAAAAAGGGCAGTATATAGAATCATTGCTAGCTTTATTTAATTTTTGTAGTTGCGGGTAAATAATGTCTACATAATCTAAAAACTGGGGATTATCACTAGTGAGGTTATGGTCAGTATACCTGTTGTTAGCTTTGAAAATAAAAATAGGTTTATCACTGTTTGGTATTGTTCCGCTTTGAAGTTTTTTCATGAAATCTCGTTCGTAACAGAAAAGAAAAAGATCTGCAATGAGAGGTGCACAATTTGTACAAGGTTTTACCTGATTTACCAGAGACGACATCAATTCTGAAGGTTAGAAAAATGATCACAGGATGAAATAATGCTCAAAATTAATTCCTTGAAGAAAAATGCAGAAATGACAGATAACCATTAAAACGACTGATATAATTAGCAGAAAAAACTTGTTAAGTGACAAAATACCAAAGTTACTGTTAATTTGTTTTCTGAATATGCTCAATTCAACTCAAGTCCCATCAGTGCAGATCAAACCAAAACATTTGGAAGTATATTATCCAAAACACAAGTATAAGCTGATAAAGAACAAACAACCGAATTGATCTAAATGGAAAAGCCAAAATTCAAGCTAAGGATAGGGGGAATGCAACGAGGAAGATACACCTTAGTTTTAAAAACACATTTTTTTTAAATCTAGTATTGCAATTTTCAATGAAATCGGTTTAAAGGAAGTTTTATAACTACGGCCAGTCACATAAATATAGATGATTCTTTGTTAAATGTTCGAAGAACAAAACAAAACCAGAACAAGGTATGAACATATTCCACCACTGTATACTTTGACTGTCCCCTGAATGAAAAAAAACGATATAAGGAACCAGAGATGAATCATGGCAATCAGTGACCTACTGTCTACTCGTAAGCTTAAAACAAAATTTTACAGGCACGCCGGATGTGATGAGAAAAGTAATATAAGGAACAAGAAATGACAATCAGTGAACTACTGGCTACTCGTAAGCTTAAAACAAAATTTTACAGGCACTCAGGATGTGATGAGAAAAGTAATATAAGGAACATAAAGTGACAATCAGTGAACTACTGGCTACTCGTAAGCTAAAAACAAAATTTTACAGGCACTCAGGATGTGATGAGAAAAGTAATATATGGAACCAGAGATGACAATCAGTGACCTACTGGCTACTGGTTAGCTTAAAACAAAAGTTTACAGGCATGCAGGATGTAATGAGAAAAATACTATAGGGAACCAGAGATGACAATCACTGACCTACTGGCTACTCGTAAGCTTAAAACAAAATTTTACAGGAACGCAGGATGTGATGAGAAAAGTAATATAAGGAACAAGAAATGACAATCAGTGAACTACTGGCTACTGGTTAGCTTAAAACAAAAGTTTACAGGCATGCAGGATGTAATGAGAAAAATAATACAAGGAACCAGAGATGACAGTCACTAACCTACTGGCTACTCGTAAGCTTTAAACAAAAGTTTACAGGAACGCATGATGTGATGAGAAAAATACTATAAGGAACAAGAGATGACAATCACTTACCTACTGGCTACTTTTAAGCTTAAAACAAAAGTTTACAGGAACGCAGGTTGTGATTAGAAAAATTATATAAGGAACCAAAGATGACAATCACTGACCTACTGGCTACTTGTAAGCTTCAAACAAAAGTTTACAGGCACGCAGGATGTGATGAGAGAGATAATATAAGGAAAAAATAATGACAATCAGTGACCTTCTGGCTACTCGTAAGCTTAAAACAAAAGTTTAAAGGCACGCAGGATGTGATGAAAAATACGATCCATAGATGAATTATGGCAATCACTGACCAACTCGCCAACCTCGAGCTTAAAACAAAAGTTTTCAGGCATGCAAGATGTGATGAGAGAAAGGATATAAGGGACCATAGATGACAATCATTGACTTACTTGTTACTCTGAAGCTTAAAACAAAGTTTTCAGGCATGCAGGATGTGATGCACCAAAATTTGAATTCGAAAAATAACCATATATGTAAATTTTCGTAATCCTGTGTGATATTTTAATTAACAATATGATGGTTATTTTTGGCACAGAAGCACATGTTTAAATTTTACAAATAGTGTATGATGTTCCTTTTTTTTCTAATTTGTGAACAATGAAGTGATATGGAGTAAATGTAAGTGAGACAAAGTCTCTACAAATACATGGTAATAACCAATGGAGCAACGCTTTAGTCACCACGAGGTCTTCAACAATGAGCTTTATTCATACCTCATAGCAAGTTCATGACGGCCCCTTGTATTCATATTTGTGTTTGTTTATTCCAAGAATATCATTTTAACATGTTATTGCATAGTTGGCCTCTCATGTTTATTACATCCAGATGGGGGAAATCGGCCATATATGAGCAAAAACATAAAAGAATGAAAATTAATATATTCATTGCTTTTTTAAAATCATAAATGTAAGAGCATTTAAATTTTTTAATAATCAACTTAGATTTTCTTATTTGTAGCATGGAACTTACATATGGTATATTTCATTTCGTTTCAGGTTAGAAAACTTGGGAACTTTGTCAAGATAACGCTTTGTGCAGTTTACCAGCCCAAACTTCCTTGTATAATGACATTGTTCTTCTGTTGTACCCAAAGGTAATAAATCACACATAACCAGAAAAGCGATTGGCAACAAAGATGTCTTGTACATGTTAAATCGTATACTGAAAAATACAACAAATCTAAAATATATAAATGTCATCAAACTCAATATAACTACCGAATTTTTAGAAGAATATGATAAAAAAGGTAACAATTACAAGAATCGAACCGAGTGTCTAAAACGAATAATCCAAGTGGAATTTCAACATTGGGAAAACAAAGAAACAAGGACTTAACATTAGTCCGACACATAAAAGAAAAATGAAAACATACACGCATACAAATATGAACAACGTTGACCTTAGATGAGAT